>NW_017547295.1:3044831-3241583 GCF_001854935.1 Bemisia tabaci
TTTTGAGCTCGCCCACTCGGGAGAGCTCTTTGCGATCGATTTCTTTTAGCATTGGTAGTGTCCGTGGCGACGAATGGATGGTTCTCGTTGCCGTCGGAGGAACGGCCAAAATCCCATTGATTTCAAGGTCTAAAAGTTGAATTTTCGCGGGTTACAGTTTTCCTCCGTCGAACATTTCCGTTCCCTCATTCAACTGAGGATTAATTGTTCCTCGTTTGCTACACTAGAGAGCAGCACTTTCCAGTGGCCGAGCATATCATAGCATGTTGCTATGGTTTTATATCAAATAACCTAATTGTATGTTATCATCCTCTTATCTTTTCAATGCAGTTTTTGTGTGCAGTTGTACTTGCAATTGTTATTATTTCTTAAAATAAAAAACATGGTGACCTCGACGTGATTTAATAATTTGTTCAATTAATTTTAAGTTACTAAGACTAAGATTGAGATTTGCGCATAATTAATGGATAATCCTTAAGATTGCCGTTATTGGTACCATAGAAGGTTAATTAACCTCAAAATAATTGCATGCTTGAGAGCTCGGTTGAGACTCGCATTGGGATCCTTTCAGAGTTTGTTTAAACCTCATATTAAGAATGCTTTAGGATTCGTTTGAGCCCCTCGCATCAAGAATGCTTGGGAATTCGTTTGAGCCTCGCATTTAGAATGCTTGAGAATTCGTTTGAGCCTCGCATTGAGTTTCTTTAGAGTTCGTTTTAACCTTAAAATACAGATGCATGAAGTGCTCTTTCGAGCTCCGTGCTATTTATAGTGCGCGAGGTGCTCCATTGAGCCACCCCATACCTACAAAGGCGTGATGTGCTCCATTGAGCCACTCGCATACAAAGGCTTGAAGTGGTCTCTCGAGCTCCACGCTAAAATTCAAGTGAATTCCTTTTCAGCTCTTAGTGTATACCATAAGTATTGTGTAAGAATTATGGCAGAAACGTTCCTCCAAACCGTGCTAAATTATAGTTTCTTTGAACTCTGTGCCGATAAAAATTCAGAATTCCAGACTGCCAGCTTAACAAAGTATAACCTTAATTCAAGTTGGCGACTTGATTTAAAAAAAAAAATTAAAATTAAATCATATGATTTCATTACATTGTTGACAAGTTAAGTAAAAGCTTATCAACGATGAAAGCCAGAAACAAAAATGCGATGGCACAAATAGCCATTGCAACATTTGCCGCAAAATCACATTCATAAAAGATAATTCCATTTCTCTCTCTTTATTTCTCTTTATTTATTGTAATGTGAAAAATTTGTCACATGAAATTACGTCATAACATTTTGCATCGGCATGTAACCTCTGATAATTGGGTAAAGATTCATTTAATACATATACAATTTCAGAAAAAATCATTAATAGTTGTTAATAGTTTCCCAAAGGCGAGCTCTCCAACACAGTAGTGTTGGAACCGGCAGCTTGTTTTTGCTTTCCTTTCCATTTTTTAAACTTTTTTTTCTCATTTAAATCCTTGCTAAACCAATGAATTGCTTTTAACGGAACAATAATTATCGAATGATAGAAAGAATACGTGGATTGGAGTTCGTCTATTTTTTTCTTTCCACAAAAACTTGAATACATTACATAGATAAGAAAGTATTTTTTCTGCTATGCTTTCAGCTTTTTCCTGATCTGAAGGTTTGGAAGTTTGGTCTGAAAATAATGCTAATACATTACACTATTTATGTAACGGTCACAAGTTAGCTTCATTCAAGCAGTAACCCTATCCTTTTAAATGTATTTTAATAGAGCTATGGTAAAGTTTGAACCGCTGTAATGGCTACGCAATAGCTTCGGAGAATCTTAAAAATCTTCAGCGCGTTCAAAAGATGCAGAACATGACCATCAGAACTTGGTTTATTTATGGGGCCATGGCCATTTTTCAAAGTGCGAACATTAATTTTTCTCCATTTAAATTCATCATAGAAACGTGTCGATTCTAAATGAGGCGTTATGGTCTAGCTCAATAAAAATCAATTGCTCTCTATAAATTTAAAAAGAGGAAAAATACAGTTGACGACGGGAAAACGAATTGCCGCTCTGCAAAATTTGTCTCATTACATTACATGTACTTCTTCTGCGACTTGCAAGTGGACAGCAGTCACTCCAAAAACCCTGAAATCGGATCCTCTCGCCTCAAGATAATGGTCTTATTCTGAGAATCGTACTGTTTTGGAAGTATACCAAATTATGAAGATCTTATCTTGAAGGCCGAGGCAATAATGAAGAAAATCCCGCAAAAAGGTTTAATAAAATTTCAAATTTTATTCTTGTTATTGCGTACGTGCGTACGAAAAAAGGAGTTGAAATGTGTGTATGTGCACACAATGAAATGAATAATCAAGAATTCCTTTTTTATTCGTAAGTATATTTTGTACTTTTCAAAATATGAGGTATAAAAAGGTAAAGTTTCTTACAAATATACAATCAAAACATGTAAATGGTACAACATAAATTGGTAAACTTGGTAATCATTGAGCCTCGGGCAAAACAAGTTCGAATCGATTTTGCACCTGACTTGAGCAAATTAGTTTTTTTCTTTTTAAATTGACATTTTCGATTCTAAGATCGCTTAAGAAAATAACAAACAAAACTTGATCGACGAAATCACATTTTTTCGCACTTTATGCCAAAGCAAACTGGAGAAAAATGGAGTTGAATACTGCTCGTGCCACACTTTTCATGCGCTCTCATCTCCAGTTTACAATCGATGCAACTGCACTGACTCTCACTCTTTTCCTGTTAATTCAGCTGCGCTTGAAATTAATTTCTTTCAATATCCCTTCAGAAATTCTGGTTTGAACACAAATAAAACAATCAGGTAACTTTTACCACCATCCACTTCCGTAACTTTTGTAAGAGGGAGACCAGCCAGATGAGTAAGATTTGTACGATGGGGACCAGCCAGAAGAGTAAGATTTGTACGATGGAGACCATCCAGAGGAATACGATTTGTAAGAGGGATAACTGTACGATTTGTATGAAGGGTAGCTGCTGTACCCGTGACCGTAAGAGCTTCCGTAAGAGCTTCCGTAGGAGTGACCTCCTCCGTAACCGTATCCACCACCGTATGAGTAAGACGGGCTGTAGGAACTGTAAGACTTGTAAGATGGGTAACTATGGGACTTGTATGATGGGTAGTAGCTGCTGCTGTAGGATTTGTAAGATGGAGACCAGCCAGATGAGTAGGATTTGTACGATGGTGACCATCCTGAGGAGTACGATTTGTAAGACGGGTAGTGGCTGTATGAGCTGTAGGAGGGACTGTAGGAGCTGTACGAGGGACTGTAGGATGACCAGCCGTGGGACTTATGTCCTCCGAAGCTCTTCCATCCTCCTCCCCATGTTGCACTGACTACTGATAAGGCTGCTACCAGCAGGAAAGCCAATGAAATCTGAAACAAAAATTCAAGTTAAAGATTGAACGCTTAAAAAGGCTACAGGCTGAGGGTCAAATGTTTAAAATTAGGAGGCGCAGGCACTTTCATGAATTCTGGTATATGGCCACCATCAACACTGTTTTTAAAAAATAATAAGCATTTGAGGTAGGGGCGTAGTTCTTGCTAGGGACACATTTGGCAAAAAAAGATAAGGAGTTCATAGTTTGAGTTTACGAGATGAGTAAGAGGTGCCTCGGGCTCTTGATTTAGCAGTGAATCAATAATTCGAAACAAAGTTTTTATGAAAGATTGAAAAGAGGAAAAAACTTGCATCATTTACTTTGTTAAGAGACAGTGGACCCAATTTAGACTTTATTTATTTTTTTTTTTTAAAAGAAAAAAAAACACACACACACCCTCACCACCACACATATACAAAACAACCCAGATAGTATATAGATGACGCCCCTCTCCGCTCAAATACAAGCAAACAAGCGAATAGAGTCATTTACATAGCATTGGAATATATCATAAATGTTCCACCCATTAATAGAGATGTTCCTCTCGTCTGGAGCGGATATAATGACCGTTTCGTTTTGGAGAGGTACTCTGAACAACATCGAAATTGAAATTAACTTCATCCTAATCTACCGCCATCCAAAATAGAAAGTCTCGCCTTTTAAGGCTTTTTCTCTTGGACCTTTTCAACCGGAGAATCTGATATATGATTTCCGCTTTAATTTTTATCAGCGCATGCAAAACGCAATATCTTAAAGCAACAATAATTAAAAAGTCTAAAATATTATTAAAATAAGTGTTGGAAACAAGCATATGTATACTATCCATCAAGATTTCGACCCCCCTCCCCACCCCCAAAAAATAAATAATGTATGAAGTGATTGCTTTTTAATTCATCATAAGATGCGGCAACAAAGCGCGCAAGAAAACGTGCGTTCCTATCATAAAAGCTGCATTACTTTTACACTTACTTTTTAATTCATCATCCCAACATAAAACTCGCCGCGCTCAAGAAAGACACTGATTGATTATAATGGCATTTTTAACTGCAAGTGTTGTAACAAGTCAACATTTCGGATCCAACGAACTGGCTTCCACGAAATGAACTTGGCAGTGAGCTTAATGTGAATCTGATGAGACGATGTGGTGTAAAAAACGAAACTTACACCGAAAGAAAAACATAGCTAAATTTTTGATGAGCATTAATTATGTAATTCTGATTATTTCTATCCTCATGCAATGCATACAGATAGCAGCGATGGTAGCGAATCGTTGATAAGAAATGGCGTAAAAAGAAAAAATTTGACATCGAAGAAAAGTTGCATAAAATTGTAAATCTGTAACATTTATTTCTCGTAGTATTCGTGATCCGCTCATTGATAAATCCCCCCTGAAAATATTGAGAGGCGATTAAGACTGATCTTAACTTCAGAAAATCCTCACGGAGAAAAAAACTTCGTGCATGGGACCCGAAGTTGAGGTCATATAGATCTCTGAAGTTTTCGGATTACGCATCCGAAAACTTGAGGTCCAACTGCCGAAGTTCGGGTCAGACTTCTGAAGTATTTTTGTATACAATGGGGGGTTCAGGTCACACATCTGATGCACTCCAGTACATACCGAGAGCTTCAGATGTCTGACCCGAACTTCGGCAGTTGGACCTCAAGTTTTCGGATGCGTGATCCGAATGACCTCAACTTCGGGTCCCATGCACGAAGTTTTTTTCTCAGTGCTTAATCCCTTTCCTTGCTTTCCTTTAAATTGCATAATAAGTGATGTTGCTGTTTTGAAGAGAAACTTAACAAAATTAAGTACCTACTTAAGAGAAAATTATTTTGAATGCCCAAAAAGTCAAAAGACGTTAGAATTTTCCCGAAAAAATGTCTAAATGAAGGATAATTGGACTACACCTCTCAATTAAGAACTTCAACTTCTGGCACATTTTAGAAACAACACACAAAACAATAATTTCCCTACGCAGATAGGTGATTTTATGTATGAGCCAGAATTGTAGTTCCATATTGCAAAATGAAGTCCAAATAGAGGGAGATTTCACATGAATAAAAAACGTTTTCAATCGAAGTCATTATGAAGAAATGGTGACGCGTGTTAAGCTTATTTTTGGAGCAATAATTCACCAGAAACATTGAAATACTCGAATTTTTAGGGAAAATTCCTTGATTAAGTGCGTTAGTGGAATGTCCCTCAATCTGGGGCCATCACTTTCTCGAGTTGGCACGTATAGCTGACTTTAACGAGGCAAATGTGCCCTTATTCGTTAAACGAGTGCGTTGCGACCGCTTCGCTCCAATATCGAAGCTGACCTTTACAGGCTGATGATTTTTTGTTAGGGCTTCCGTATCTTCAAGTTGAATCGATGCGACATGGCGAATAATTAATATTCTCTGGCTGCGTCACAGTGGGTGCGTAAACCTTTCTTTTTACACCATACGTTCGGCGAGTCAGCATTCAGCAAAGAATACAGGTCTACAGAACTCAACGGTGGACCGATTTTCATTTCACTCAAATAGCATTAATATGAGTTAAATAATTATTTTTGAGTCATTTAAGGTTCATGAAAGGTTTCGCCGTTCATTTTGTCTCATAGTTCTAGGAATTGATGAAAAGTCAGGGTGATCTAATTTTTTGGCTGTCCAAAGAATAAAAATTATCGAAGGTGAAAGTAGAAAACATGCATCTTGACTGCGACGCTCTGTAAATTCTCTGCTTTTGTTTTATTTTTTGAAGAAAAATATAGAAATACTCCTGTGTGGAATTTTCTCGAAGTATTCCATTTAGAACGAAGAAATCTAATGAAAATTCCAAGAAATAACGTTTATCACGTTTCATTTGAAGAAATACAAAAATATAAGGGATCTTTCTCACGTGTGTCGACCAATAAGCAGTTGGGTATAGCATAAACACAAGCGCAAAGAATCGGCGACTTACGTTTCAAGGCAATAGCGGGCTGATTATTGAAATTAATAGACAGTGCGATAGACAAAAAATACAAAACGCGCGATCAAAGTGGTCGAAACGAGTGGTTCTTATAGACGGATGGGGAAAATGATGGACTAACTATTGAACTTCTCGTGGGTTACCATGAGTTAGTTATTAATAACCTTCTTTGTTTATTACACCTACTCGCTTCCACCAATAGGATCCATCCATTTTGCTTTTTTCTTCTTTGTCTATAGCTTTATCTATTAATTTCAATAAGCAGCCCTGTGGTCAATACGACAATCATCGATGATTCATCATGGGAAGATGAGTGTTGCTACCCATAGTCATATTTACTCATCGCAAATGGACACCGAAATGATGAGATCCCTAACTTCATTCATGATGCCACTGATCAGACGAGGAATTTTTGGATCCCCAGAGTATCCCCCATTTTCAGATACCCGGGTCTCAAAAATATTTTTCTCAATAAAAAGACCTCTGAACTACCGAGGGGCAGAGGTCTCGACACACTTCATACGAGCCAACAACCGCACAGAGGATCAAGTAAATGAGAGAAGTCGGACAAAATTTGGAAATTTAACGAGCTTATATCTCCATTTACACAAAACTTTGATATTTTAAAAATGGTTCCACTGGTTTCCTCGTGAAATTCTCTTTTAGAAGCACCCCATAATATTTAAAATGTGACGAAATATGAACATCAAAGTTGACAGTTTTAGTAAAAAACTCCATGTCCGACCTTTCTGATTGACTCGATCCACTGTGAGCCGGGGGAGAAGGGATCGAGACGATTGTTAAAGATGAATAATTCAAAAATCTATTATCACCTGTAGTTAACAGAGTTTACAAAAAGGTCATTTGGACTCTCAACGGTCTTTTATCGGTTACGAACTGTGATTTAAGTAAATGGAGGCATATGGCCTGGTCTTGATTTGTGACATTTCTCACGTTTTTATGGTATGTAGAAATATTCCTCGAGAATTTAATAGCACTTGGCGCAGTCCCAACGCGAAAAAAATCTCTCGAATCGCATATTGAGTAGCATTTATGTATCTTTGTACGGGAACCATTCTGTTTCCAATTTTTGAGTGCAAGTCTTTACACATACTTGATCTGATGTTTGACTGGAAATTGAATCGACCTAATGGCAAATTAAAACCTGCGGATCCCGAGAAAATCATAAGAGATACTAAAATGAAATGTTTGAAAGAGAACGTACTTTTATATTATGATGAGAAACAAATTAAGTGTAAAAAGTATAGTATATTGTAATCAACATCTTTCACGCATTTAATTTTTGATCAAAGTTAGCAACAAACGACTAAAATCACCGGAAAAAAGTCAATTTTTTTAAAAAAATATTTGCACCCAGATCAGATACTTAACTTTTCGCAATGTTATGTACGCATAGTTTTGATTTCTCTTTTTACACCTTTTTCTACGGAGATGAGTTCTAAAATGAAATATTTTCTCGCGGATAAAGCTATATTTTCACTAAATACAGCTTTGAGTCTCTTTTTGATGCCCATTATTTGGACTGCATTTTGCAATTTGAAACTATAAATTCTGGCTCTTCTGGAAAAACACGTATGTGCATAGGGAAACTAATGGCACATCCGTTGTTTTTAAACCAGGCTAGAATTTATAGTTCCTAATTGCAAAATGTAGTCCATTTGTTATTCGCGCAGCTTCTGAAGCAAAATATAATATGATAACCACAAACAAAGTTATGCCCGTGCGTTATTTTGGGCAAAACCCTGTGTTTAAGTTCTCGTTGTGATTCCGCTCCCTTCATCGACAAGCTTTTCCGTTTTCAAGTAAACAAAGTGAGAACACGGTCTTCCACCATACATGGAGATGCACGAAAGGATAATCACAGAATCAGAGAAAATACATCGAGACGCTGTGCGAGCAGGTACGCTCGCATTGACATTTTATTCAGGTATGGATTGAACTGGATATTAGTCACTGCAGCATGCTACCTTCTTGGAGATGCATCGTATTGGATTAAACTTCCTTACTCATTGGGTTCGTGGATTTTGAAGCCGCCCCCCCCCCCATAAAAGACTCTGTCTATAAATTGGTGGAGGTATTTTAAACTGCAACATACTAATAACCCTTTTTATGACCGGATTGAATGATTTAACAAACAAAAAAATTAGGTAAGTAGCACTCAAGCGATAATTTCCTGTGTCGTAAGCCTCTTGTATATCATGGTCATTTTTCATCTGAGGCTTTGTAGGACTAATGCGGTAAAATTATCAAACTCTGGCGGTTTTTTGTATACTTCATTGAGCTCCATGTGCGCTTGCAAAGTTTAAAGAGGAAAAAAAGAGTATTTATTTGATTGCAATTGACCTTTCCTTCTTGGGGGATCGGAAATCTCACAAAAAATCGGAGAGTCGTAATTAAGTAAATGGAACAGAGGTGGAGTTAACACTTTTAGGACCCTGAGAGTGGTCCCTCCTAAATGGGCACTTCCTCGAGGAGGGCGCTTCTGGTGGAGATAAGGAGACCTCCTTCGAAAAATTTGAAATTATAACTCCTCTTAATCGTAAAGCATTTTTGGCACATATTATAAAGAAAATAAGAGGAAAAGTCTTCCTAGTGACATAATAGTAACTTTGCGAGCAGAGGAAGAAAATGCCATGTTGAAGAAAAATCGGTAAGTTTATGTTGAGAAAGGAAGGAAAAAAAGACTTCGTAGCACGCCCCCTAGATGCACGCCCAGTGGGCGCGCAAGATAAATCCTACCCTGGAATGGATTATACAAAATTGTTTTTCACGTCGTCTTTACACTGAGAAAAATTGTCCTATCAATAAGTTCTTTATCGGATTTCTACTCGAAACTGCAGGAATTACCATACTGTTTCGAAGGGATGCTTCTTACAAACAATCGGAATTCCGTTTGGACAAAAGGAATTCCGGTTGTCTCAAACAGAAATCCGATGAGGAAATTAAAATCAGGACAGGGCGTTTCTTTAGGTGCTCTAGGAAATTCTCCCTCCAATTTTATGTAACAAAAGAGTTCTGCAGTGCTTGAAGATTTTGAGCGGTTAGTTTCGAGAATCGAGATATTACTGAAATTCAGCAACCTACAATTTTCTTTGAGAACAAAAAATAGTTTTTTCAATTTTAATATTAAAGTTTTTATATTTTTCCATTACTTTGTACATAATGGGAACGAGAACAATTTGTTGCCTTTTAAGTAGACTTTGACACTTTCTTAACAATACTTTAAGAGAGACATTTTATTGTAATATTTTCGTACGACTTCAATTTCGGCAATGCACTGTGTAAAACTTTATTTAATTAAACCTACGTTGATCATATTGAAGTTCTAAATAAATCCTAATTTTACAATCATGTTTTTTCCAAAAATTGCTTATACTTAATTTTTACAAAAATAAATTCAAGAATATCTAATTGTTGAATTTAAATTTGCTCGGAGAAGTTATGAAAAACTGCACCAATTAAAAATGGTTTGTCTTCGTGAATAAAATTAGAAGTTGACGGAAAATTTTTAGCGGCGTGTGAATTAGATTTTACTATTGACTAGTGTTTTCCCAAAATATTCCTTCCTGTTATTTTCTATCGACACTTTTTGTTGAATGGATGATCGGCACTTGTTAGATTATCCGTATAGATATTGGTGGCTGAAGTAAAAAATGCGAACTTTGTTGGAACGTTTAGGTATTTTCCTATACTGTTTTATATCCTAGTAAGTAAACCAGCCAATGCATCTCCGTAAAATGTTTGTAATTTTTGTTTGCACGAGTGAAGAATATGAACAGATCATTTCATTAGAAACTTTTAAGTAATTGGCCAAAAAATTAAAAAAACGGGAATTCGCAACGCCGCAATCGGAAATATGCATTTTCAGACTGTACAGCCACGTGTATTCAATATTTTTAATTGAAGGTTCGAGGCAAGGTCCACAATTGAAGAGAAAAACTGAATGGACTTCATTATGGCATCAGACCAAGAAAATTGGATGACTTAGATGAACAAACTTGGCATAATATTTGAGAACTGAAGCCTTCATTGCATAAATTAATTGCAATCTCGTGAGATTTATAAGAAGAACTTGAAAAATCAAAGCTCATAAGAATTTGATCAGTTTTTGAAAGTGTTAGTTACAATTTCCACCAAGAAAAACCGTTTTCTACGCATTTTGTCAAACGAGTATGTGCATTAAAAACGTTTTAAAAAATCCATTGTTTTGAAAATTGTGTTAAGAAAAAAGAACTAATATGTGCGCCTACCGGTTTTAATGTCTCTATTCATACTTAAATATAATGTAATGTAATGTAATGTTAAAGTGATGGAAAGACTCCCATTGGAAATTTGTTGACACTCAGATGAAAATGTTTCCAGGGGACAGTGGCTCCGAGATAAAATGAGCATGTCTCGGTGAAACTGGAGCGCGAGCGTAATATTCTCTGATACGGATAAAATATGTAAAATATATTCAATGAAAAGTGAAAACCGTAAGAGAAATGAGCTTACCAGAGAACGCATGGTGTCGATCAGGGTGTGTGTGGTGCGTGAAGCTGGTAACGATTAAGTAAACTGAACATTTTTATCCGAGTATTTTGTTGTCTTGATTTTGGTGGGGGTCGAGGAGGATGGAAATGCCATCCGAACCTGCACACACGCCCCCCCCCCTCCCGCTCTCCAGCTCGACGAGCCTCCCTGCTACGCTTCTACTCATTCATAAATTTTACCGGTAACGGTTGCCGGATTTATGGATAGTTGGGTGTCGATGTAATGAGAGAGTTGCAATTGAACCGAATAATCGACAAAAATTAGATCACGTCTCAAGGTTAACCTTAGCTTAGACGTATCCAGTGCCATGGCTAAACTCAGAGAGCACATAATATATTCTCTGAAAAAATCACTCCGGCCGTGGAAGCCGTACTCACGGGCTATATAGACATACAGTCCGCGTTCCGGGCCCAGAGACCGAAAGTTCCGGGCGTAGCACCCGGACCAATCGAAGCTACGGCTCCAGCACCCGGAACTTTCGGCCTCTGAGCAAGGAATGGACGGTGTGTCTATTCTATATAGCCCGTAATTTTTTTTTCAGTGTTGGTTTGCGATATTGCAGACTCTTCGTCATACTATATTTTTATAAAGAAAAATACAAAAAAAGGAACAAATAATTTAACGAAAATAGACACAATAAAAAGGAAAATACAGACGAGAAGACAAACAAAATATTTGGGACAATAGATGGTTTCAACCCTCTTTATGACCTGGAAACAAAAATATATTAACATTGATAAAAATTAATAAACACGCCGACGATCATTCTTGTTAAAAAAAAAAACCACAAATAATTTTTTATTTCTAACACAAATAGGGATTTGGGGTTTTTTTTATATTGGTGAACGTTGCATGTAACGAGGAAAAAATGAGCTTACCTGATTTTTCAAGGTCACAAGCAACTTTTGCTATTTTTTACATGATTTATAGAAGAATTATGAGATACTCAGTGATCAGTGATGGCAGCTGTGCTTTAATGAATACTCTATCCATCCGACTATACTTGTGATTGACTTCAGGTTAGTTTTCCTGAATCTAGTCTGATTCAGGGTTGAGCGGATATGACATTGCCGGCACACTACACTTGTAGTACACGCACGTTTTAGGCCTTGATTTTTCTCATTCCTCACTTGAAGTTGTTCAGTTCAGTTCAGTTTGTTTATTGCTGTTCACGATGAATTGGCCTGACATTTCTTAGCGTTATTTGTACTAAGATGTTCCTCGAAGCCTATATTATACTTTGGTATCGGTAACTTAATTATGGAAGTTTGAAAACTTTCCTCGTGGATAGTCACGCAAATTCAAATGAGTACTGGTGGAAAACAAGAATGTGAATAATGAAATCAAGCGGGACATCCTTTTCAGTTTTTTAGGCATTTATGTGAAATTTTAAATTGGCATTTCTAACTTAAAACTTTATTTCCACAATTTATTGAAAATCAAGGAAATAAACCCTGGTAAAAATTGGCGATAAGAGCTGGGTTTCAAAATACCAAAGGAATTCTTATAGCCGGCTAAAGAAGGCTATACAGAAAATCATACAGCTGGCTGTAGAATGCGGAGAAAATCATACGGCCGGGCTATACGAAGTGATAAAAAATTATGCAGTCGGGCTATAGTTCCTATAGCCTGTTGCCTGCCTGTCTGGCTGGCTGGCTGGTTTGCCTGTCGCCTGGCTGTTGCTTTTTCGCCATCGATTATAAAAGGCTATAAGAAATTGTGTAGAAATTCGTGTGCTTTGGAAATCATCAAGTTTGATACGGAACCACCTTAATATTTACAAAACACTCATTATATTTTCCTTTAATGCATATTTTTTGTCATCAATTAAAACGAGAATAATCCATACAGGATGTGCAAACATTTCAAAATCATGAGTTGAATAACGCTGACTCCGCTAGATTAAATATAAGAGCCTAACACAAAGCGGAGCGGCGACGCACTGGCGCCTACAAACCTAACGGGGATACTTCACGCATTGCGCAACGCGTGAAGTATCCATGTTAGGTTTGTAGGCGCTAATGCGCGTTTCGCGCTGGCTGCCCGCCTGCCGCGCCGCAGCGTGCCACGGCGGGCGCTTGAAGCAACTATTTCACACCAGAGGTATTGCACAGTATCATACGAAACTGAAGGCGCTCTAATATATTAGGAATGGCAGGCATCCATCAAAAGTACGGAGCTTTCCTTGCAAAATAAATCAAGATATTTCGGCCCAAAAAGAGAGCAGTAGTCCAAAAACTCACCAAGTCCTAGCATCCGTAATTAGTAACGTTTAGCATACACTTTATCGCCTGGCTGTGAGTTGCTTAATCGCCATCGGCTATAAAAGGCTATAAGAAATTGTATAGCCGGCTATAGAAGCTATTGGAAATCTTACAGCCGGCCGTAGGTCTATGGTATTTTTGAACACAGATTCACTGCCAATTTTTATCAGGGAAGGCACAGGTCTTGCATTGGACATAAAGCATTCAATACATGTGGGTTACTGAAATTGGAGTCTAGTGCGGAGCGTCATATCTATATCCTCTTGAACAAGCATATTACTTCATTGAATTTTTTGAAAAAACAATAAAATGAGTTTTAAAGCCTTTTGACCGGAGGTCTACAATTTTAAAATTCTTCAAAAATGAGGGACAACTGAAAACGCCCAGCTAATCGATGTATGTGTCGTGTCCTATTGTCTCAAAATCAAGTGTCGAATAACTTTAAAAGCAGTTATTAAAGGCTACCGCTACTGACAGGGGATATCAAGGAGATTGCATTTTGCTGATTACAGCTGCTCACGAACTGTGTGAGAGTTACTTTAAAATTAGCAGAAGCAGCTGATCGGAGAGTTATTTCAAAGGTTTACTTATAATTGACCTGATGACTCAGGAAAGCTGGAGACATTGCAGGGATCTACAAATACATGACCAGAATCCACGCCAAATAAGTTTACACACTTTTATAGACTGACAGAAGATCATCAGTCTTCAATTAAGCATTGAAATAATTGAATACGACAATCGCACGATGGCTGAAATCTAAAAACTTCCGAAACTTGGCCGAACATCCGTCTTACTCTAAAAATGCGTGAACTTATTCTGCCGTGCTGAGAAAAAAGTCGTATAAGTCTTCAGACGTTGCCAAATTTCCTTCAATAAAATCTGAATTTCCTGGGAAATTTGTGGATATTTTTCAGAAATTTTTTTACTTGTAATCAGATCTACATTGCCTGAAAATCCCGAGAGAAAATATTCATAACACTTCTCAAAAGTAAACTTTTATCTGAGGAATTTCAGCAACTCTCGAATATTCATACCACGTTTTTCTTTAACACGGCAGTATTTTCCGTGGGTAGACTCAAGAACCACTTCCCTCCCCAAAACGACCCATTAACCCTTGAATTAGTCCCCTCTGTTGTAGTAAAATCGTTACTATGGCTCATCACAAAATTTGTCAAGCGTAAGATATACACGTTTTCTTTCTCCCACGAGGCACTGTCGAAACGTTTTATCTCCTGCATCGCTTTACAAGCCGCCGGATCTAATGATCCTGATGATGATCGCCGCGCCGTGCGTGTTTTTAACTTCCAAAAATCCTGGCTTAACTCCCTCATAGAAACCAATTACAGTTATTATTCGTTTCAAGGTCACGAGCAACGGACCATAATATCGCATAGCACCTAATTAATATGCCGTCGTTCTTGTGCTGAGCATAAATCTCCGAAACCTATATCAACAATAAAGATGCATCTAATTAAACGAACAAATTGCCGACGCGACGTACTTCGCCGACCTAGAATCGGCATAAATTTTGAGAAGTTTCACCCAGAATGCGGCGCCTGCCCTTCAGTGTCCCGCTGAAGTTCAGAGTCCGGACCGGTCTGCAGTGTTTTGACCCCGTATTCTGTTTATCTTGATTTTATTTCGTCCAAGGTTCGGTGTGGTAACGTTTCGCCCAAAGTCAAAGATGATCCAGTATCGGGTTGACCAAGAACCTAAAAGGCGTTCGCCAGACGATCTGACCGTTGCGCAACCGACAGCGTCTCGGCTCTAAAACGGAACGATCAACGTTGACCGGGCGCAGGATTTGAGGCGATAAATATTTTGCATTTTATATGCTTTTAAACAGATGAGTCTATGGTAGATCGACCTCAGATGGACACCGAGCACTGACATCGATCATTCACTCTGTGAGAACGATGCAAATCACATTGACCTCTGTCTCTCACAATTCACGCACACCCGAACATTGCCATGTTGAATAGATTCAACGTCCACCGCACCGCTCTCTTTATTGAGTAGTCCGTTAACCCTCCGCAGCGTCCGTTGACGCAACGGTCAAATTGAGTGCTGTGTTAAGGAAAAACACCGTATGAGCCTTCAGACGTTGTCATATTTTTCTCAATAAATACGAATTTCTTGGGAAAATTTAAAATACTTTTTTTAAAATTTTCAAACATTTTTGTTTACACTTTAATCTAAAATATTGTGAAAATTTCAAGGAGAAATACACGAATAAGTGCCATCAGAATTGCATATTTTATGCGGGAATATTTGGTAACTCTCGAATGTTCATACGGCGTTCTTCCGTTGCACAGCACTGCTGTGAATATTCTTGAGGATTTAAGTGTTTTCTGCAGGTAAGTTGAATTTATTTTTGAAAAATATTTCTGGTTTGGTCTTAACCAATACCTCCTAAGGTATCTCGAGGAAACAAAGATTTCTTTTATTTTCCTACTTTTTACATTTTTTTGTTTCCGTTTATGTTGAGCTGACCTAAGTGCGACGATGTTTCTGCGTGTGAAATCTGCAACTACGGTGTGCATGATACGAGAGTGATTTTAATCCAAGGAAAATTTTGATGGAAGATGGAAAGGGTTGATCACCTTACTTCAATCAGTTAGTTAGCAAAAGACATTGATTGATAGATAATACAGTAGAAAAGGGTTCTGTCGATCAGCTCACCTGATGAAGAAACGGTGGAGCTCTCAAGATCAACCCATCTGGTGACACAAGCCTCGGTGACTTTAACGCCCGACTAACAAAATAGAGCGATCGTACAATCTAGGTTCACAGTTCTCCGAGGATTTGACAACTTATACGCAAAGACATTTTTTTCTCTTCTCATTTTCAGTCAATCAAATTTTCTTTCCTTTGATTTTAAAACGATCATTCGATTTATCTCAAGAGCTGGTTATTTTTCCTAGCCAGGTCAGGTCACTCACATTTAATTTTCTGCGTGTCTTCGAACATTAAGCGTGCGGTCGTGCGGTACCACTCCATGCCTTCAAATAGTAGCTTTTAAGTTTTTTACTTAATAGGATGGTTGGAAATGGTAAAAGAGACAGTTACAAAACGGTAAAAAATATGATCATTGACTATTTGGCTGTTTAACTGTGACATGGATTTTCATCTATGGATCGATCTGTGCAAAAAAGGAGAACAAACTATTATTACTGATAAATTAGATATTTAATTTTGGCCAGTCTACTGAACATCCTAACGTAAAGTAACAAGCATGGGAGCGCTTTTGTGAGAAAAAAAAAACAAACATGGTGGACGCATTACTGAAATTTCTTTGATTAAAGTTTCCTTTAATTTAGAAATAAATACCGGGCAGGTATCCTTGAAGTGACGTACCTTGGATATATTTCAACTTTGATCCCGAAGATAATAAATTTACGTATAGTTTTGGCACCGTATATTTCAGTCGGGCGAGGATGAGTAGAATTCCATAAAAGTGGTTTGCGGCAAATTGAAAATGAGGCATGCTCTAGCGCACTCTATCGACTACGTGGGCTATTATCAATGTCGAGCTTCTGGCATTGCGTTAGTGGGTTATATTTCACGAGCATCCATAAGTTGTTTTATTAGCTGCATCTAGCAAATGACTGAATGAACCTCATCATCATGAGACAGAATGGCGCACGTTCGAAAGATCAGCGGCTCCCTCCGGCTAGTGTCTCAATTTTGTTATCCCCTCTGCTTCTCATAGACGCGGGCGTGATACATAGTAGTTTGCCGCGCCGGCGCCGCCGCTGTACTGACAGCCGCGTAGTATTGGTCACCTCGTCTTCTCGCAAAATATTTCGCTCACATTGTGACCGCGTTTCAACATAGTTCGAGTTAGCCCGAAAGGTTTTTTCCCTTCCTCTTTCTACAGCCAGCAACACCGAAAAAATTAAATTGCTGATATAACAATGCAGTTGCTAAAAAAAGTGACAGCAATATTCCAACGTAGATTTAACAACAAGAAAATGCTACTTTAATCACTATTGTGAGCTAATTCAACCACGAGTGTGGTTAAAGTAGCATTATTTTGTTGTAAAATCTACATTGAAACATTGCAGTCACCTCTTTTTAGCAACTGAATTGTTCAATCAGAAATTTAATTTTTTCCGTGAACGACCCAGAGACTCCTTATTTTGCGACATCAGCGAATTTCGTAAAATATATATTCACATTTTGCTTTCAAGATGACAAAAATTTATTAAAAAAATACGCACCTTTTTTAAACTTAGACGTATTTACATCATAGAGGTATATTTGCATATAATATGGACGTGTTTCTATCAAACGGAACTATGTGCATTGAGACATGAGCCCTGAGTCCCATAAGAATACATGCATATCAGGGCTCACGTTATAATGCACATAGTTCCGTTTGGCAGAAATACGTCCACATGAGACCTGGTTGTGCATTTCTCGGCCACATTGAAGTTAGAAACTTCGAGGGGGAGGAAGAGTCGCCACAAATCCATTACGATATAACATTTTTATCACAATGAAGATAGTTCCTTTTAATTTAAAAACGCCCATTCATTCAAGGCCAAGAGAAATAACCTCTGGCTATTTCAGAGTGTATTTCTGAAAGAACACTAACCGACAGTGTAAGTCCGCAACCACGTATCTCCTTTGGTGTTTCTGAAAATCTACGCTCCTTTTTTATTCTTTTTTCAGAACAAATCAACATCATCTATTGAAATTTTTCGAAGAATTTAACTCGCACGGAGGAGAATAATGACGGTTGTTTTTAAAAATTGCCGTTGAGTAGTTTTCCATTTGAAGAATTAAGTATGATAGGATGTCTGGTTACCAGACTTCCTATCATATATAGCAGACTCTGCAACATTGAAAACCGAGATAAGTGCGGTTGCAGACTTACACCGTCGTTATATTCTTGCACAACTTGGAAATGAGCTTTAAGCTTTTATCAAAGACTTCGTCGAAACACCACTCGCGGATCTCTTTTTTGTGACATTTTTTCGGTTGATGTCATCCTATTCATCTCAAGAGATTCAGGTTTTGGTGAATTCATTATGCCCATAAAATACAGAGATTGAAAGAAACAAACAGGCGTGGCTAGACTAAAAAATACAAGAGAATAAAAACTGGACTTTTTCGTGCCAGCTACTCAATCAGAACAAAATGCCGTGCCTCCTATAGTTTTAGAATGGTAAAGCTGCTGGACCGCGTTGGTTGAGCAGAGATACACTTGAACTTAAGGCTAGTGGTTTCAAAAGAGGAATCAAAGTTTTTTCATCAATCAAAGAACCGAACCCATTTTGGACGACAAACATCTTGATTTTCCTTCCCCTTGGACCAATTCGTTCCTTTTCTGACCAAAGCTATTTTTAAATTTATGAAAATTAATTAAAAAAAAAAAAAAAAAAAAAAAAAAAAAAAAAAAAAAAAACTGCGTACTACATGTGACCTGTGTGCTACATCCTCAGTGAGCTAGTGACATAATTGTTTATGTTATATTAAATTCTAATATTTACGGAAATCATGGCATTCCAATTATTTGTATTTCCCAAGTTTCGATTTCAAATAATTCGGATTAAAATATAGAGGAGCGTAGAGATTATTACAAAATTGTTCACGCACAAGGCGCACAGGAAGTGAAGGTATTCACTGGAAGAATTTAAATCTTCCCGTTGAGTTCACATCTGAAACATTCGCCTCCTAATTACATATTTTTGAAAAATGAAGAGGAATGATCGATCACTTTCCTTTGAACCGAAATATTAGCGGGGATCAAATCCCCGAAGCATGGGGCTACGCGGCATCTCGGCATAATCCGTTACGCTTTACGCGGTAAGTTCTTTGGATGCCGTAATCGAGCTATTACTCCACGAGGCAGCGATTGGATTTTTTCGAAGAGGCCATTTCCCACTGCCAGCTTGCTCTAATGGTCGAGTGCACAATTAACTCCCGGAAACGATACACATGTCAAATGGGGTTACGCGCTGGTGTTAAATGGCACTCGATATGTCCGGAGGATTCCAAAGCGACATTGTCATTTTCTTAATCCCTGTTTCAATAATTTGTCATGCTTTTTATCCCAAATTTAATTATTCAGTCAGCTCCTAAATAGGGACTAAAATTAGAATTTAAATTTTTTAGTTTTACCCACAGAGAATTTAGGTCTAAAAATGAAAATATGCCAACAAAGCCTTTGAAATAATATCCTACAGGGGTGATTTTAGTTGCCAAAAAAGCACATGGCATCAGTAGTTTGTAGTTGATCGGTAATTTAATTGAGAGCAGTAAACGCTGGTTACTCAGTCGTAAAAGTTGAAATTGTTTCAGAAATTTGTGTCATATGATATACATGATCCTTAATTTCATTCTGTTTCCGCCATGACACGTATAATAACAAGGTTGAAAGAACAGAAAATTTCTCTATTCTATTTTTCTGTAATGCCACGTCCCTGTTTTTTTCGTCATGTAATGTTAAATTTGACTATACATACTATCTCAACTCAAAATCATCTCTAGTAACCGCAAAGAGACTTACGCAGGACTATGGCTTATGGCAAGTATATAAGCCTAAAGAACCTAGATCAGGTTTTTTTGATGAATGTTCTAAAAAAGGTTCTGCTTTTGAAACGTGAATTCCTGAAAATTTCAACAAATTGCACAAAGTCGGAAGGACGTAATCATTTTTTTGGGTGAGATAACTACAACTAGCTGGCAATGACGGAGAGCCTGTGGATGGATCGTTCGAGACCATACGCATTATCCGTTTTTGGTGCAACGATCACCGATTAGTAGACTTAGATGCAACATCAACGTTATGCCTTAATGGTACATACACCATGGTTCCTTGCACTCCAAAAACTTTAACGAGTTTTGTGAAAGAATGAGAGAGTTACGGGGTTCCTACAAAATGTGCGAGTAAGTCACACATTTAAAACGAATTTTGGGGTTTCTATGAGAGCCTGTAGTCATTTGGATGGATGCACCATCCTGACTACATTACAAGTCGCATAATTTCATCATATATTTCAATTTTTACATCGAATTATTTGAAGTTGGGTTCGAACCCAACATGCAACTATTTTAACTCCGCGGTGAGCCGGGTTGCATACCCTTGATTTTTTTGGCGAAATTTCAGATTTTTGCATCGAATTATTTGAAGTTGGGTTCGAACCCAACATGCAACTATTTTGACCTCGCGATGGGCCGGGTTGCATATCCTACATTTAATGGGTGGAACGGCTTAGGATACAGCGAGCTGATCGTTAAAATTGGTAGACAAAGCGATAGACAAAGAAGATAACTGGGATATGGAGAGATCCTATTGGTGGAAGCGAGTGTTTGTAATGGACACATGAGGTAGGTAATAATGGCAACTCACGAGAGACCCTTTAGCTAGGCCATCATTCTCTCCCCTAGTCTATAATAACCATCCATGTCAACCAATTGAATCGCTCCATACTCTTTATGTCTTCTTTGTCTATCGCGTTGTCTATCGATTTCAACAATCAGTCCGCTGTTTGGTTTTGCTCCTCTCCTTTTCCCCTTCTCTCACGCCCCTCTTCTCTACCTTCCCTCCACCATCACTCCCCCGCCTCAGCTCTCCTTTACTCTCGTTACTTGGTTTTTTAGTCGAAGTCTCTAATCGTTTCGCCAAAAGTTGACCATTTTCAAGGCTCGCAATCCTGCCCGTGCTAAGGAAGGACGCCGTATGAACATTCAAGAGTTGCCAAATTTTCCTTGATAAAACAAGTATTTTTGACAACGTTTATGCTTATTTTTCCTTGATATTTTCGGATATTTTAGATTAAATTGCGTACCAAATTGTCTGAAAATTTTGGAACATAATATTGACAGTTTTCCCAGTAATTTAGATTTTTTCGGAGGATGCTTGGCAACGTCTAAAGGCTCATACGGCGTTCTTCCTTAGCACGGCAGAGTTGGCTTGGAAGATGCTTGATCTGCATTTAACATGAGTGGCGCGCGGCGCTGGTCTGCTCAAGAGAGCGGAGGTGGAGGTGGCATACCACCTTTTGGTACGCGCGACTGTGACAACTGCGACCACGACGTGTGACCATGATTTGATCAACGTTGCCGTAATCCCCAGAAAGTCTATGTCATTTAAATACCCGGAATATGGAAATCATGGCGAAAGTTTCAGAAACCACCGTACTTTTTAGAATACTGCTTCGGGAATATTTGGGGTCGATCTAAGCTTAATTACTAAAAAATCCACCAAAATTTTTCAACTTTATATTAACTTTTTTTTCTCTTCGATCGAGGTTTGTGTCAAAATAAAATTAATAAATCATGTATTTTGATAATGATGATGAATTGACATCTTTTCGAAATAAACGGCTTTTAGCTATCCTTTTTTGAGGCACTTCTGATCGTAATTGCGGAATGCTTTCGTGAGTGTAGATGCGTCTAATCCTAAAGAATTACTTTTCCGTTCAGAACTGAATTTCAAGAGAGAAGAACCCCCCGTTTAATACCCTTTCGAAACAATCGCCAATACAAACAACAAACGTCTATAGACGTTTCATGCATTTTCCGAAATTTTTCACAAGTAAGGGAGGTCGAAAATGAGCATAAAAACAAAAAACCTACTTCACCCAAAATTTTGAAAGTATTTTAAGCTAAAAATACATACACTAGCATTAAATCAAGTGCAAATTTTAATGAAAAATGTGCGTAGTTATGCTTTACGGAAGCCTCAAAGTATGTCCAAGTAGAGTTAAAATTTCAACAAACTTTCTGGGGGTGACTGTGACCCCCAGACTCTCCTTTGAACTGGTAGGGTGTTCCATACCCCTCAGACCCCCCCCCTCCCGCGCGATCGGGGCCCTTCCCAATAAAATAACCTGACTACGGCTATGCCGTTTCGCGGTCAAACCATCGGCAACTATGGACGAAGCGCAGCGTGGAATCACAAAGTAGACCCAAACTATAATGACCTGATTCTGACTCACTCTTGAACTCAGCGACTCGTCTTGCGCAATTTTTAAGATGTTTAGCGAGAGTGACATTCTTTTTTGACGAGACTCCATTTAATTATATTGATTAGCAGAGCGAAATCCAATTGAGCCTCCGTAGAAGAAAAAATCGTGAGAACAGTCAGTTTGCACGGCTTATTCGGCCTTTCTCTCAACCGATCACATTTTCCTGATTGACCTATCGGAGTCTCAGAAGTTTTTAGAGAATTTCGTAATTCTCTTTCATGACTGTCCAGCTTTACTTAAATACCAAGTATAGCTGTGAGGGTTATGCCAAACTGTAAAAAAAGTGTATGCATTCAATGAAATAATCAAGGATAAAACGCTGGCAATTCGCGTAAAAAATTCGCGTTTGTCGGCCTCCTATGGTGTAGTGGTTGTAGCGCTTGCTCTATGATCGGGAGGTCCCGGGTTTGATGGTCTCAAACAATGGTTGCCTGGGACTGGCTCAGTAGGGACAGAGGGGGAGTGGGACTTAAAGCGTGGGATTAGCCCTTGTGGGCTATTTGAAGTAGGAAAAAAAAAATAATATTATATAAAAAATAAATATTATGAAAGGCATAACTTACAACAATGCTAGTCCTGGACTTCATTTTTATGACGAAAATGACAGAATCGCTGCCTCCTTTAAGCGAGAATAGTGCAGTGGCGAGGCGTGAATGATCGATTATCGATAAGTCCCCATTTAAAGCTAAGGTAAAGGATCGATTATTAAAGTGCTCGTTGCTCTTATAGCCTGTTCATCGATCCTTTTCCATAGGTTTATATGGAAGATCAATCGATTAATCGAAAAGCTCGCCACGCCACTGGAATAATATGACAAGATTAGTCTCAGTCAACGTGACTCATACTTCACTCATCCATCGTAATATCACGTCGTTACATCAGAATTAACCTAAACAAGTATTTTCCCACTAATTTACTATTTATTTTTCAATTTCAAAATTTTGAATGCGAGATTAATTTTTAGATTGATTTTTAAAGCACGATTTCTCACTCTCCTTTCCTCTTATTACATGCACATAGAAAATGACGGTAGAGTTGATAATATTGCAAAAATAAAAAAAATTAATAATTAAAAATCCTTGAATTTTGAAATTTATATTATTTATTTATTTACCTTAAAGAGGCTGCTTTGTTTGAAAAATGACAACTTGAAAATTTTTGTCCTTGCAGTCATAATGCAATCAATATTCACTTTCAGTGATGCAACTTTGTCGAAAATATGAAATAAATGAACAGGATGCAAACGGAAGAAAATCGCGAAACTCCGTAGTTGGGTATTTCCTCTTCTGCACGCAGCGTATACCAGTTGCACATCGTACAAAGGGATAGGAAGAAAATGGTTGGTGGAGTACCGTAACAACCACCAAGAACATACTTCCCAAATGAATAGAAAAGTCAATAATCCTATGAATTAAAATCAGTCAATGAGGATATGGGTTAACCAGGCAGAGTCGAAGGGACATCGAAATTACTCGTTATTGAAGTTGCACAGCATAAAAGGGGATGATCCGTTAGTTGAAACGAAAATGGTCAGCAAATCACCGTAGCAATCACCAACACTTTTTAAAACGTTCCAACTGAAACAGAAAGGTGAATAACATGCGTATTGTGACTTAAAACTATAGTCAAGGAGGTCACATCATTAAAATTCTAGAGTTAAAGGGACATTAACCTCCAGACCCACTGCGCATCGCAATTTAGAGTAAACATAAGAATATCATAGTAGGTAAAAACCTTTCGAACATTTTTTTCTCGAAACTAGTTTTCTTTCTCAATCAAAAATCACGAATTTAATGAAATCTGATCCTATCACGATTCAACATGACTATACAGCGAGCAATTAACCTCTCGTTGATGTTCGTCCGAAACAAAATTGTGCAGGAACGTGAAATATCACTCCATTAAGACACCTGCCGTGTAAAGCTAACATTTTTAAAATGTCAATTTGTTTCTCTTTCTTTTTTAATATGTATTTTAATAACTGCTCACCTCCTTGGATTTGAGAGTTGAAATTTACCAAAGCCTTTAATTTGCAAACTATCTTGACCGGCTCGCGGCTCAGGTTCGTATAATTACGTTTTATTACTTAAATTCAATTTAGTTTTCACAATGGATGAGCAAGTTGGATGGAAAGACGGGAGGGCATATATATATTTACAAAAAGTATTTATCACTATAAAACTTGTAAAATTTTTCATAACACCAAGGCTGATTAATTTATATTAGGAGAAAATATGTCGGTAAGCAATTACTTAGTTTCGGGAATCAAGGCAGAGTCTAAATAAAAAAGCGCACATGACTTAAAATGAGTAAAAATTGCACCTAAATAAAATTAATACATATAATACCCACAATGGCCTCCAATGTACTCAATAAATGTTCGGAAATATCAATAAAAACTACGAGACAAAATATTTAAATTTTATGGAAGAAATAAGTCCCTAAGTCAACCTGAAAAATAATTTGTAAGAACAGTCTAAAACCTATACAACACAAGATGACAATTTGGTATCATTTGATACATTTTAGGTAAAGCTATGATCGCAGTATGTCAATCGCATGGGTGCTTTATTTAAGAGTATGTTTTCCTGATTGTCTGCATTGAAGTGGCCTTGAGACATTAACTTACACAACATTTCAACCGCAGCTAACTGTTGAGCATCTCCACCATAAAAAAAAAAAAGATTTAAAAAAACGATAAGCTGAAGATCACGTGACCTTCTATCGTATCAAAAAGGTACACACTCCGATTGACCAAAATAAGTTCCCAACACACCCTGGCAGTTTGATGCGATGAACGAATCAATTTGCATCCTGGATGACGTTTCCTCTTTCAACCTCACAAAGGAGAAGTTGGCCTAACAGGGAAGTAACAACGCTTCGCGTGAGCTGGAAAAAATCAACGTTGCGTGCTTTCTTGTGTTAATTTATCATCATTCTACATCGCGTGACTCGCAAACACGCTTTAGATACGTACCGACTATGATTTTAACAAAACTAAAAAACGCCAAACGCGGCGGAAACTTCACTTCCAATTTTTTTTTTATTTTGAAGACACAATAAAATGTGCGAATACGCTGCAAAAACTTCCCGTAGTAATTAATGAGGGGCTCGGAAGACAAGGCACCAAAGTGCAGTTTTTGCTATTTCGAGAAATACGAGTCTGAAGTTTCGGAATTACACGGATCCTTAAGAAGAAAAGAAAGTTCAAACTGACTTTTTGATGCTTAAAAATTGGAATTAGGGAGCAAATTTTTCACAGAATATTCATTAAGACTAATTTTGCCTGAAATCACTAATATATAAATTTGTTTCAAAAACTGCACTTGTGCGCCTTGTCCTCCAAGCCCCTCAAATAGAATCGTAGCGTTTTTATATTGCAAGGAGCTAACTGGATAAAAGGAAACAAATTATGGTGGTTTTTTTAGTCAGGTTATATCGTATTTTCTTGAGGCTGACTCGACTCGAGTGACCTTGCAGTCGTTACCTAGATATGCGATGTGCATATCAATTACGAGGATGCTCCACACATAGCACACGGAGTGTTCAGTCTGGGCAGGTATTTTATTATATTTTATTGCAAAATCAGCCCAGCGGTGTCTCCCACCCGTCTTGAGGAAACATCGAAAAATATTCGGTGGCGCGTCTGGACTGGTCGTTCAGTATTCTCAGTTCATCCTCAGCCTTAGCCTAATATTGTCAGTAGAATGAAAAGGGAAGCTAAAACAAGAGATTTACGATCTAGAGATCTCCACGTTTCGTTATTCAATCTTGCAATAAATGATTTCGATGGTGAAAATGAAACTTAATCGAGGTTGTTCTCAGAGGAATTTTTGTTCTCCCCAGGCACTTTCCGAATTTCCTTTATTTACTTGCACTACATTTTGTAATTAGGAGCCACAAACTCTAGCTCATGTTCGAAACAACCTATTTACCATTGGTTTCTCTATGCACATAAGTATTTTTACGGATGAGCCAGAAATTGTAGTTTAATTGCAAAATGTAGTCCATGTATGAAATAAAAATACACGATAAAACCCTTGTTTTGATCCGGAATGACTGTTAGATATTAAATTGGATACTTGGTCAAAATGATCATTTTAAGTCCTCAATATCCCTCCATAATCCACAGAAACCACAATTCATCATGTATTTATTTACATGAGTGATGAAATCTAAGTTTTATACGTTTTGATGATTTGCACTTTCACCATAGTGCATACATTATTGGGGTAATATTTTCGCTATAAATTTATGAGCGCGCTGCAGGTAGCAGCTGCCACTGTTTCGAGACGATCTCAGATCTCTTGAAAAATATCAATCGCTTTGATCAAATGGGAACATGCCGCAACAAGTAGCACCTAAGGTGTGGTTTTCGCATTATTTTTGGGTCACACTTTTTAATGGTCCATTATCACAGTGATGAGGACTGCGCGCCTATTTGTTTTAAGAGAGTTACATTGTCATTGCTTTTTAATGTGATTTTTTTTTTACACGTCAGATCGTAAACTCGATATTTTGTACATGACCTATGGATTTGCAGCCGTGGAGGTCAATGACAGGAGAACTGTTTTAATCTACAACATTAATAACTCCTCCTGCATTTAATGTATGCGTGCATTTTACAACTCTTTGTTCATTGAAACAAAATGGCGTAACGCTCTCCTCAACACCCCCCCCCTCCTATAGAAACTTTCATGAGGTAGATTGTTAAACTCATCATTTACAATTACACAGTCTTTTATACTATGCTGCGGGCTGATTGTTGAAATCGGTAGACAAAGCGATAGACAAAGAGGACAAAAAGGAAACGGAGGGATTCTATTGGTGTAGGCGGGCGATTGCAATTAACAGACGAGGTAGGTAATAGACTAACTGGATTGCATTTTTCAAAAAGGAACCAAGTGCATTCCAATGTCGCTAAGATTGTGGAACTTTGTTTGTCTTGCAGATATGAACAGATTATCTCAACAAATTTTATCTTTACTCCCTATATACTTAATAACTTTCAGACGAAAATTACCTTTGTAAATTTATTTTTTCATGATTTTAGTATTTTTAATGTAAGAATGTAAGTTACACAATCTTAGCAACACTGGAATACTCGTGGTTCCTTTTTGCAAAATGCTATTCAACTAAACGGCAACCGGCAACCCACGGGAGACCCTATAGTTACAGTCCATCATTTTTTCCCTTAGTTTTTTAGAACCACTCATTTCAACCAATAAGATCGTTCCATTCTCCTTGTGTCCTCTTTGTCTATTGCTCTGTCTAACAATCATCCTGCCAAGTTTTTTGAGGAAAACTGATACTCGAAACACTCGAATATTTTAACTCAAAACTGTAGTACTAATTTCGCCTAATCTTAACCTTGAACCAGCTTAAATACAGTTTTATAAATTGAACAGCGGTATGATCTACATTTGAATCGGGCGATAAACTTGACCTAGGACCGGGTGACAAAATTCCGCTCCAAGATTAGCATAATTAATCATTGTTTCGGGCATCTCCGCGTGGGATGGAAGGGGCCGATTCTCGGGATAAAGAGTCGTATTGACGGGCCTATGAATTAGGTTCACGCGAACGACATGCATTGCGTGTGACGGTGACGAAATGACCGGCAAGTCTGTGACACCGTCGCTAGGTGGACCGAACCCTACCCAAATCGGAATAAAAATATTCAAGTTTCAAACCAACACAATTACAAAACTCTCGCACTGAAAAAAAACTCTCGGCTTTTTTACCAAGGTCCGTTGGTGCCTTTACCATCTCACTTTCTTTACCAATTATTGGTAATTTTACTGAGACAGACTGGTAAGCTTACCTAAAAACCGGTATTTTTACTGTTTTTTCTGGTAAGAATACCACTTTTATTGGTAATCAATTCCCGGTAACTTTGCCATTTTATCTCGGTAATTTTACCACAGTCGATAAAAAATATTGGCGTTTTTACCAGGGATTAGTAAAATTACCGAGAGAGTCAATAATTTTACCGAGATTTCTCGGTAAAATTACCAATCCCATAAATGGTAATTTTATCCCTTTCTTGGTAAATACACCGAGATTTTTTTTTCAGTGCGCCTCTAAAAATAATAAGAATTATCTTAGTCATCTGAAATATTAAGTCGTACGTTTAAACTGATTAAATCTAAGTGTATTACATACTAAAGGTGGAATTATTCGTTATCCGCAGCAAAAACCAATATGACCCTCTGTGTGTGGGTCAATGGTGTCAGCAAGAGCCGAGGGAGTCGTTGTCAGATAAGTCTACACTGCCGGGTCCGCTCATTACACCCGTGCAAATTTTGAATTGTGCAGGTGAATTTTGGCACCGATGGGGGGTTTTGGCGTCCGAGTGGGTCTACCAAACACCCGAGCGAGATAATGAGGCCTTTCGTGTGGGTTTTCATTGACCGAACGAGAGACAGAACACTTTCGTTCTCAGTCAGTCAGTGTTCTTATCCAATGATTGTCTAAACGTGTTTTTTTATTACATTATTTTGTTTAGTTGCGGTTAAAATGAAGGTAAGCCGTAATATTTTGATTTTGCAAAATGCGAGTTTAGCCCTGGATAGACGATCAAATCCGAACCAATTCCGATCAAAGTAGACATGCTGATGACTGATGGTCACCATCTACCATCAAATTTTGAAGGGCCGCACTATTTTGTTCAAAGTAAGATCAGAATGGAGTGCCACCATTCATCATTACCTGCCACAGGAAACATTTCTGCCAAGTTTTCATTTTAAAATTGAGCAAATTAATGAGTTTAAGACTGATGACTCCCGTCACTTTGACGGTAATTGGTTCGGGAATTTGATCGTCTATCGAGACCTTATAGCAGCTAAGGTTGTTGGTTGGGTTTAAAGATCGTTGGGCTCACGTGAGGTTAAAGGTAAAAAAATTATAGACAGTAAGTTGGAATTTTTTAGCCAACGTGCGCTAAAAATCAGCATTAATGCTGATTTTTAGCGCATGTTGGCTAAAAAATTCCATCTTACTGTCTATACGACCCGTGCGTCTACCGCAATCAGTTTGTAAAAAAATTATCCATGAATGGATCGATTTCTATGACAAATGAGATGCAACAACGGGGAGGCATCTAATATTGCAGCCGCGCATAGTAAAATCGAAGGTTTGATAGTTCGATGAAGCAATAACTCAATTATTCTCTCTCTAATTGAATGACTACGCTTGTTTTTGCCTCCTTAGAGAGAATGAGGTGTAATAATTGACGAAGGAATGAGCCGTATTAAAACCGCTAGGAATGTGTATTTTTACTGCTTTATGATTCGTGATATGAAACGATATTTATTCTAATTGCCTGTTTCGAGACAGGAGGAGTGGAGGAACGAGAGCGTGCACAAAGATGGGATCCAAGAGAACTAACTCTATAGATTCTTTTAAATGCTAAAAAGTTCAAGCTCTCTGTCGTGAATAAATAAAATACATTTTGCATGGTCTTTATTGCAAGTGAAACTTGCCACACTCTACAACTCTGCAGACCCCAGCAGTGATGATAATGTATCAATGTAACATCTTTTGACTTATACGGTCATAAATCGTCGTCTTTCAGACGAAAGATAGTAACTCCATTCGAAGGTTGCAAAATTGATTCAAATGAGTGACGCTTTTACCGGAACATGACTGCGCGATTACTGTTAAAAAAACTTTCCGATTTATTCATGTAATTAGAGGGTGTATTTGTGACAATTTCAACTGGAAATACTCAACACTTTTCTAGTATAAAATACAATTTGTGAGAGGAAATTTGCGAGTTGAAATCTAGTTACGTTCTTTTGACTGAAGAATGACGAAGTATGAGCGGAAATTTGAAACAGAGGGTAGCAGACAAATTAGGAACTGAAATTCGACGGAATACGATTCTTTGAGAGGACGCATCTCCCTGGTAAAATTTGGTGATAAGAGCTGCGTTTCAAAATACCATAGGAATTCTTATAGCCGGCTTAAAAAGGCTACAGGAAATCATATTGCTGGCTGTAGAATGCGGAGAAAATCAAACGGCCGGGCTATACGAAGCGATAGAAAATTATGCAGCCGGCTATAGTTCCTATCGCCGGGCTTTACACTTCATCGCCTGGCTGTTGCTTTTTCGCCATCGATCATAAAATGCTATAAGAAATTGTGTAGAAATTCGTGTGCTTTGGAAATCATTAAGTTTGATACGGAACCACCTTAATATTTACAAAACACACATTATATTTTCCTTTAATTCATATTTTTTTCATCAATTGAAATGAGAATAATCCATACAGGTTGTGCAAACATTTCAAAATCACGAGTTGAATAACGCTGACTCCGCCAGATTAAATATTGGAGCCTAACACAAAGCGGAGCGGCGGCGCATTGGCGCCTACAAACCTAACGGGGATACTTCACGCATTGCGCAACGCGTGAAGTATCCCTGTTAGGTTTGTAGGCGCCAATGCGCGTTTCGCGCTGGCTGCCCGCACGCCGCGCTGCGCCGCAGCGTACCACGGCGCTTGAAGCAACTATTTCACACCAGAGGTATTGCACAGTATCATACGAAACTGAAGGCGCTCTAATATATTAGAAATGGCGGGCATCCATCAAAAGTACGGAGCTTTCCCCGTAAAATAAATCAACATACTACGGCCCAAAAAGAGAGCAGTATTACAAAAACTCACTAGGTCCTAGCATCCGTAATTAGTAACGTTTAGCATACACTTTATCGCCTGGCTGTTACTTAACGACAATCAAAAACACAGGAAAAAGCGGAAACAAGGCTAAAATACAAAATATAAAGGCAGGACGTTTCGGTACCTTACGGCACCATTATCAACTGCAAAAAAAATTAAAAATAAAAAGAAATTAAAATAAAAACCAGCAAACAGCGATACATAGTGAAATTGGTATAAATGAGACACTATGTAACGCCCAATGCTGGTTTTTATTTTAATTTATTTTTTATTTTTAATTGCTTCATTGTTAAGAATTAAAATGGTGGCGGAAATTTTGAATCGTCGCATGGCGCTTGTGATACTTTGGCCGTAAATTGACGACATAGTTCCGTTTGACAGAATGTAAAATCCTGCTTTTCCACTTCTTCAAAGGGAATCACGCCCATCTTTACATTGTTTCTTATGCAGCTTTCTAGAGCACACCTCATCTTTCCCACTCGTCTATACGGCAGTGCTAAGGAAAAACGCCGTATGAACATTCGAGAGTTGCCAGATTTCCTTCAATAAAATGTTCATTTTTTAGGAAAGTTATGAATATTCTTCCTTGAAATTTTCAGGAACTTCAGGTGAAATTGCAAGCGAATTATCTGAAAAATAGGACGTAAAATATTCCTAAGTTTACCAGAAAATTCGTGTTTTATGAATGGAAATTTGGCAACACCTGAAGGGTCATATGAACGTTTTTCTATCAAACGGAACTAAGCGCCAATTTGAGTTCTTTTGGAGGAAATTAGAATGCCGGATAGCGCGTTCTGTCAAACGGAACTAGGCGCCATGGAAAAGCATTGCGAGTATAGGACGGAACAAGCCGGACGCCCGATTCCGCCGCCAATCCATGCCCCCCTCTACCTTCCTCACCCTATGGCGCTTAGGTCCGTTTGATAGAAATACGTCCATCTGACGTTTTTCCTTAGTACAACAGTATAGTTCCGTTCGGCAGGAATACGTCCTCACGTTCCTTTACTCTCAGTTGCAGTGGCTGGTGCGCGCTCTGCTGCTCTTCTACAACGTCCTGGCGATCTGCGGTGGTCCTGTCCAGTTCCCGAACGGTCAGTCCTCCGGCGAGACACGGTCCCTACGAGGCGAGCCGGAGGCGGAGCCACGCGTCATCCACCGGCAGATCAAGCGACTTCTCCTGTCCTGTCTCCTGGGCCGGCGCCGGAGGAGCCTCCAGAGCCCCCCACAAGCCCAAGCTCAAGGCCGCTTCTTCCTCCCCGTTATCCAGAGCACAAACGTTCACGTCAACGGCGGCGGCGGCGGCGGCGGGCGACCCACCTACTACCCCGGCCAAGGCGGAGGTAATTACGGAAGCTCCTGTAACATCCCCGGCAGTTTGGGCGCTCCCCCCTCCCTCCCGGCGCTTCCCTCACTCCCCTCCTTTCCATCCGTCCCCTCCCTCCCGTCGCTCCCGTCTCTGCCGAGCACCCCTGGAGGCGACGACGGCGACGACGATGATGGTGATGATGACGATGATACCGATGACAACAGCAATGTCATCCCCGTCACCGAGACCAATAACGAGAAGAAACGACGGCGTCGCCCGACGACCTACTCCTATAACAATATTAATAGGTATCTCCGCCCCTTCTACCGGGAGGTCAGGAGATTCAACCCCTTTTTCTGACACCGTTTATTTTTAATAGGGGTAGCTCTCGAGCCTGCACCAGAAAGCGAGGCCGAGTTGCATTTTAAAACGGGGATGTGGAATCCTCATTATTTGACACACGTAGCAGGTGGATTGACTTGAAACTGAACTGAGATTCCTTCGTAGCAACGGTTGTTTAAAAAAAAAAAAAAAAAAAAAAAAAAAAAAAACTTTTAAAAAACTCGTAGAATTTAAAAAGGCAACCCTCAGAAAACTTGTTAAAACGCTCCAATTAAGGAATCCTTTTTCAGGAAAAGTATTTTTTAAATTAAAATTCAAGTAAAATAGAGGTAAAAAGGTTTAAAAAAATTTTCATGGTATTAACTGCAGTTCTTCAAAACTCGTGAAAACTAGTAACTTTTGTTTGAAAGATTTTTTTATTTTACAACAATTTAAAATTTTACTTTAGACCCAACTTACCCAACCAGATCTAGACCCAACTAGATTTTACTTTTTTTTACCCAAGCAGGTCTTCGATTGGGTTCCTCCCGGAAGGCGACGGCGTGGACGTCCTGTGAAAGGTTGGCGACAAGGGGTGGAGGAGGAGATCAGAAGGTGCCAATTGCCTGATGATCTCTGGGAGGATAGGGGGCAATGGCGATTGGGCGTCGCAGAGCGCGAGGCGGCGCTATAATCGCGACTTTATGTATGTATGTACTTTAGAAAATAGCCAATAAAGGGGTCCTTAAACAAACATTGCGCAGTTTTCTGAAGCGTTTTTGAAGAACAGCTTCTTGAAGGCATTGTCGGCCTTTTAAATTGAAGACGTTAACACAGTCACCCTTTTTCTTGACAGGTTTGTTTGTAAATCGATATAAGGGTGATTTTCAATACAGCTGAGCTTCATAGAGAAGTTTCTAAGTTCAGGTTATGCATTTCATATACCACTCTTCCTTACCGTTTGATGATTCTTTCCTCCTATGCTCAAAGATACACGCCACTGATGTCCTGATTTACACGACCGAAATTGTCCATTTGGCTGCTTAATTGTGTCGATAATCCTTCATTTTAAAAAATAATGTGACAGAATTAATATGCACTGAAAAATGGGGGAATAGGCTAAAGTATTGAAATATTTGATAGGCAGGACGTTTCGAGCCGTTGCAGATTCATTTTCAGCTCCAAAAAAATGAAAATTAATAAAAAAAAAAAATGAGTGATGGCCTTAATTCTAGTTGTTAACACGCAACCACGGCATCAACTGCTGCCAACTGGGGTCAGGTTGCCCTCGCCTCTTGATTTTATATTAATTTTGATTATTTTTGCAGGCAGGCTTATGCCTGTTACGCGACTGCTTGAAACGCCCTGCCTTTTTAGTGTTTTAATATGCCTTGTGTTGTTTGTTATGTATGCCTTGTATGCATGTATATGTTGTTGTGTCTTGTTTTATTCATTTTTCTTTACCATTCTGGCTATGTCATTTGCACACTATCTCTGCAAAATAACAAATCTTTGCTTTTCCTGAACTGTGCGTATTGCAATGATATGAGAACAAATCATGACTATAAAGTATCACCCCAAGTTTTACAGTTTCAGGATTTTTATCAGATTACGATTTAAATATTGAGACTCAATGAAGCTCAAAACTTCACTGATACATTAACGTAAAACTCCGAATATATTGAAATACGATGAAGGAAAATGAGATTATGACAATGAAAATTTGCCGAGAATGATTTTTGTAAGTAATTTCTATAGTAAGTACTTTTCTAAGAGGAGCTTTGTTTTTTTTTTCTTTCCCCATTTTTTCTCCATCATTTACACAATTTCTGCTTGTTCTATCACATCTATCACCTTCTGCCCTCGGATTGAATTACATTGTTAATAATTATCGACATTTCTTTCATTATTTATCCTATCTTTCCAGGTCTCTTCAGCTTCTGCAGGAATCATGAGCACGACTAGGCTGCATGTAATGTTGTTACTCACCGCCTTACGAACTGTGCAATGCCTGCAAATTCTCGTGAAGCAATTTTCCTTGCATGTGTTCTCTCAGAGCGTTTCTCTGTTGTTATCGGCGCGTAGCACAAGCATCTTCAATACCTTTAAGCTTATTTTGCACTCTTTCACTTACTTTCCCCTGCCTACAGTTTTATTTGTGCTTACACCTTCAGCACTGGCATTCAGCCTCGCACTCTTAATTTTTCAGCACGGCATGGTAGTTTATCTTTTAGGGTCAGTTCTATCACCTCTGGTTTACGATTTGACTTCAAGCTAGTAAAATTGTCATTTGTTCTGTCGGAAGAAATGTTAGTCTGATGCATTTGCTCACCAAATATCAACAATATTTTTTGACTCAGAAAAACAAATGAAAAATAAAGAAAAAAAGAAAAATCGACTTAATGGAGCTGAAAAAAGCCAAAAATAAATGTGAAATCTTAACCAGCAAGATAAGATTTTCTAGTTATTAAAACCAAAGACCTTTATGGGAGGTTGAAGTTTATGAAGTATTCAGAGCACCTATTGAGATTTTGACTGGAAAGTAACTCTTACTCAGAGCCGATAGAACTGACCTACAATTTTGCTTTGTGACGAGGCAAAATTTTATTTAATACTTCAGATAATAAGAACAAAGTATGTGGGTTTGAGGTACATCTCGGTAAGAATGATGGATGGTAGAGATCAGTTGCTCTAACTATTCAGCCACATCCAATGCAGTTCCCTCCGTGTTGATCGGACGCAACATTTTCATACATGCAAACGGCGTCATAATGCAATTTTTGTTTGCCTCTTAGATTATTCCTACACTATCGTCTTTTAATCAATACCGAGGTCAATGTCTTTGATTCTGATCCAAAAATGCAAACACTATCAATGTTACCCACGCTTAATGTTATACATATTGCCTGTGATTACCGCAGTATATTATATGCAGCTCATAAAACCATTATCCTGCCGATACGCAGATATTAAGTAGATACTACAATGGGATTACATTTTGCAATAAGGAACCACTATTCCTGGCTCTTCCTCAAAAGAACCTCTGCACAGAGGAAAACCAATGGCATATATCCTGCTTCTAAAATGATACAGAAATAGTGATTCCTTATTGCAAAATGTGATACAATTATGGGTCACATAAAGATGTCTCAGTTTGCAAAGTACGGACCTCCGACTGCGACGTTTTAAATAACCGCTCATGTCTCATTTATTTACTTTTTTCAAAGAAAACTGACCCGCTAATTTTTTGTCCTCATGAAATTTTCTTCAGCTATTTCCAGAAGTGCAAATTAAATATTCGGGAGATTTTTGGATTAGTTTTCTTTAAAATAAAAATAATAAATAATCGAACAGTTCAAAAAGTTGAAATTAAGATCAGTCTTTTTCGATTTCAGCGATTGGTGTGCGTCAACTAGACCGCGACCGCGTTTAACTGGGAGGAACCAAGCCACATCAGCTAATGCTAAAAACTGGGCAATTTAATTTCTTAAAAGAGAACGTTTGTGCGAATTTTTTGAAAATTGTAAAGATTTGCTTCATGCTATGGAGAAGAATCACGGGAATTTGCGCGAAAATCCGCACAACCGTTCTCATGTAAAAAATTAAATTGCCCAATTCAATTTGGCGATAACTGATGTGGCTTGGTTCTTTCCTGTTTAACGCAGTCCAACTGTGCCTACGTCGCTCATTGATTGAACTCATTATTTTTGCTTTGAAGAAATAGCGGGTTCTTCTCATAATTTTCAGCTCTGTCCTCTAATAAAATAAAAATTTTATCCGCGTCAAAGTTGTCCCCAAAAAGTGTTGGGGTTGGATTGATTTGTCGTTAAAGTGCAAGCACAATAATGTCTACATGGGTGCTTTCAGATTTGAGCCCACTTTGCTGTTACAGGCTGTATGTTATTATCTTTTGACCACATTAGTCATGTGTTTGTTTTTCTACTTTTTCACAACATTATTTTTTATCGATATCCGATATTTTTCTTCATTACTGCGATTTTTTGTAACTCCACACAAGCAATGTAGTACATATCATTTATTATAAAATAAATATGTGCCCAAAATTCAACATAAATTTGCTGAAAAAAATAAATAAAAATTTGGCCCTTCTGGACTCTTACATTAGAAGAGAGACCCATGTGCCAATTTTATATAACATGTTTCAATGCCACCAAGTCAAAAGCATCCACCTGGAGCAGTAATTTTATTTTGCGATTAGACTGCAGGAAAAAAGTAAAAGAAACTTCAGAAGATGCATCCTTAAATATGGAATTTATCGGTGCAAAGGGCTATGAAGAGTCATAGTTGTTTCTATACCAAAAATACTCAGTGTTACCTTATTTACTTTTAGTCAATTTTATAACTTACTTAAAAAGAATTACCCTTATTTTCCCTCCTTTCATAGAGAATGGAAAGAAGAATTTATCCATTCATGTCGGGTACCTTTGTACATTTTTTCCTCATAGACTTAAAATATTGTATATTAGATAGAGTATTCAAACCAGTATTGTATATTTTAAGTGTACTTAAAAATAAAATGTATTATTTTTGCAAATTCAATAGTTTCCCTTCCTTCAAAAACAATGAAAAAAAGGAATTTAATCTCGTACTGTCAGGAATATTTTTTTTAAATTCGAGTTTCTAATAATTTTGACTTAAAATTTTAACGATTTTAACTATGGAGTGGATAGTCTTGCTTCTTTTGTAGCCTACCACTTTCGCGTAAGTCCATGCAGCTCATATGCAAGTCTGGACATTATCGGAGAGTTTTTCAGTTATTCAAATATACTTAAAGTAAATCTTGGCAAGACATCAATTAAAAATTAATTCAAGTCGTTAAAAGAGAAAGGTCAATATTAAGAATAAAATTCAACACAGTTCATTGGAGGGCAAGGCTTGTGGACAACACCAGACATAAATCCTCAAAAGATACTAATAAAAAGCCTCGAGACGATACCTATCTTGTATGTATCAATCGAGTTCAATAGTTTGAGGACTTGGAAACTACCCACGATTTCTTTGTATTTAGACTGAATAATGTTTCGAATACATTAGACTTAAGATGTTTTGTGAATTAAGCAATCTTTCACATGAATTTCTAAAATAGCTGAAGTGAAATGATTTTTGTAAGAAGAAGCAAGTCATTCATTCTTTGCATATAAAGTGATTCTAAGCGACAAGCTCCTGTAACCCCAGAGATTTAATTGAGGTCCTTTTCCCCTAAAATAAGAAAAAAATAAGAAAAAACCAGTATTAAATTACAAGAGTATGAGGCTGACCGCCAGTACTATCGTCAAGTATTAGCTCTCAGAAAACTATCACTAAAAACGATCTAGGTCGAAACGATCTAATATGCTACATTATGCGGAATGGCAAAAAAAAAGAAAAATATGCAAAACCAATTTTTTTTTTAAAAATTTTTTTTATTATTTGTGGCGACTTTTCCAGGCGTAAGACTCGAAAGAAAACAAATTCTCTTTACAATACAGGGAACGAGATTTAGCGAGCTTTTCACAGAATGCTTTCACAAAAATCTTTTTCCGCGATAGGTATACAAGAAATGACTAGACTTGGCCTCTTTTTCTTTAAAAAATTCAGAGGTAAAGCATGGCATTATTTAACGGAGGTACCATGAGTTTAATACGCTTTATAACCGACTCCTGAATGATGATGGGCGAAAGGATTAATACCACCGTGGTATCCGCGGAGAGTAGGGTTATAGAGTTCGATTTGATGTTTCACTGGACTAAGTAGAGAGAGCGACGTGCCTGGTGCTTTGGTTTTGGCAGTTGAGTCAGATCCTGGTAAATTGTTCAGAAACGCTGAGAAGAGCCCAGTATTGATTAAATTATTAAGGAAACTAGCCGGTAACTGAATAGGAAGCAAATTGTAATTTTTCGACGTGTTGATGGTGCTAACTGAAGAATCTTGCTCCTGAGTATTTCCTTGGTCCTTGGCTGGTATAATGACGAGGGCAGGGATTTTTCCAGGTTGCGCTTCAGGCACCGTTGGTACTTGTGGGGTTTCTCCCTTGGAGGGATCACCTTGGACTAAAGTTTTCGGGTCCCTTGGCCAGTTCGTGCGGACACCGTCGGCATTGAAGTCTGAGATTGCGGGCGTTACCGGTACAGGGACAGGTACAGGTACGGGTACAGGTTCAAAATTATTTGTTAAAGCTTTGAAAAATTGAACCTCCTCGTCTGCATATCTCACAGGAACTGCGTTGTCGTAGGGGGTAAACAACGGTTTCTTAATCGGAGATACGATAACGTTACCAGGTTTTTGGCTCAAATCCCAAATGGAGGGATTGTAACCCGGTGGTTTAAATGACGGCTCGGCGGGGTGGAAAACCGGGTTCGTTTGGTGGTTGAAATTCTGAACGGGATTTGTGTTGTCGAAGGAATAAATAGGGTAGTTTCCGTAGTTTGGCTCAACGATACCATAATTTATATTGTTTGTTGCGACGGGATACGATGACTTAGGTTTCGATCCTAAAATTTTTGCGAAAGGATTTTTCGCCGAAAATAAATCCTCCTCAAACTTGCCCTTGGGGTTCAGCCAATCAAAGCAACCAAGGTACGGGTCCTGAACGAGTGGTCCATACCTTGCGCGGTATCTCGCATCGAAGTGACCGTCGTTTGACCCTGCATCTTCAGCCTTCCCCAGACTAGGTTGTATCCTTCCTGCTTCAAAGGCCGATTCCTGTTCTTGAGGGACACGGTAAGAATCCTGGCTGTTCAGCTGATCACGGTTTTCTACGCCACGCTGACCAGTAACTGATTTTGCGTCCGGCATAATTTTTCCAGAAGGAACCAGGATAGGTCTTGATTCACTAGATTTTGGAATATTTACCGATACACTCGAACTTGAGGGATTAACGCCATTTGGTTTTGGGTTGGATTTTGCATCGTCTGGTAGATTCGGATTGAGTTGCACTCGAAATGACTCAGCAGTCGGATTTGAAGCCTTCCTCTGATATTCGGGCGTATGGAGCCCATCAGTAATTTTATCTCCTGATTTTAAGTTATTTTTAAGGCTCTCGCCTAAAATTGGTTTATCAATATGGTGAAAAATTGCATCCAATTTTGGGTTTAATCCTGAATTGCCAGACAGCAATGATTTGATCAGGGATCTATGAATCGGCAAAATTTCACCTGAATTACTCTCCTGGTGTAAAAGTTTCTCAATGAGGGTTCTGAACGGTGGTTGAATCTGGTCCAATGCCGGACTCGGCACTTCTTCAGAAAGTGATCTCAGTGGCTGATCGTTCGCCGACCGAAAAGGCAAAGGAGGGCCTTTCATCCGTGACGTCAAAAAAGGTTGGGGTGCATTGGGCTGGTCCTTTCTGAATCCTGGTTTTAACCCTTGACTGCTCGATACCTGCGAATCAGGTCTGGGTTCAAATGAATTCTCCTCCGAGAAGCGCTCAATAACTGGGTAGTCATCCATCGGATACACGTAATCGGTCAAGTAGTAGTCACTTGGGAAGAGGGCATCGTCGTCATCACGGAAGTACTCAGGACGTGGCCGTCTGTGGTGCTGATAACGATTTGGTCCGTAGGAACCGCCGGGTGCAACAGGATATAAAGCGGGGAAATCAACCCATGGGTTGAACAGATCGAAGCCCCTTCTTATCATGGGAATAATATGTCTGGGATCGGCGACTTCATCTGAGTGTTTGGAGTTGGCCCTTTCACCGGATTCAACCGGATTGATTCCGTATGTTCCGTAATTCTGTAATGTTGGATTGAAGGAGGTAGGTGTAACTGTATTTTCAGCTTGAAGCCTTGCGTCACGCATGCGATCGGATTTAAGAGACGCAAGACTGCGGAGATAGGGTATTTGGGGATATTTTGCTACGTGTTTTAAGTTAGTCACGCCATCGGATAAAATAGGGCTCATCGAGGCACTATTGTAAGGTAAGGATAGTTCTTGACCGTCTTCCGAACGCAGAGGATAGTTTACAGGATCAATTTCTAAAACGTTAATAGGCGCACTTATTGGAGAAGGTTCCTCATCATATTTTGGAGCCTCCGGGTTACTAATGAGGTTAGTATTTAAGGAGTTAACTGATGTGAATTTTGGAGGGGACGGTGGTAGGTGATCATCTGTGCGGCTGAGGTCACTCGTGAAGCGAGGCGAGATTGGCACAATATTTTGCCGGTCACTTACGGAGCTGGATTCAGTTGGATATACTGACAGAAGTTCATTGGGGTAAAATGGTTTTTTAAAAGCATTTGTGTATCCAGGGTTACTTGCATGGGTTACATCAACGGGGCTCATTGGTGGAAGATTGAACCGCGAATGTGTTGATGCAAGGTTAAGAGGGTAGGGTAATCTACTTTTTGAGTTCTGGACGGGATCAACAACGACAGGACTAACAGTCGCAAAATTGTTAGGGTAAGGTAAGGTGCGGAGATCCCCCGCGTAAGAAGGGTCGTTTGTCCGAATAAAAGGTGGAGGATTCTGTAATGTAGAGCCCTGGGGGAGAGGTAACTTTTGAGGATTGTCTATTTGTTCAAAGTTACTTAATCCGCTGGACCTGAGTGAGTTTATCGGTACAAAGTTCAAGGAATTGGTCAATTTTTGGGAATCTGTGGTAAGCATTGGAGTGTGGGCTCGTTGATATCCAAAAGAATTCATTGACGAGGGTCCCGCATAAGTATAGAAGGTTTTCCTGTCATCCTCCAAAAGTCCAGAGTCACTTGAAAGTTCAGATGCAAGAAGATTTACAGGTGATAGATTAGAAGGGAGAGGTAATTTCTGGTTATCATTAACGTTCCTTGGATCATTAATGAGGTCGACTTGGGGATTGACAGGCACATGGCTGACGTAAGGCAATTTTTGATTATTTTGAGCATATCCGAAGTTGCTGCTAGAGGTAAATGCAAGTGGGCTTCGCGGATACTGATAAGGGTTCATTAATTTTTGATAACCTCCTGCTTGTTTCAAGTCACTCGCGTCTCTTGATCCATAGTTTTCTTGCGGCAAAGCACGATAAGGCGTGAATATTCCACGCAAAGTCTGAGACTGTTCAGCAGGGTAAGCGGCACGGCTTACATCAAGTGGGTCCCGGGCTGAAACATAGAAGGAGGATGGTGGTCCCTGAGAGAGCCTGAACTCATCCGGATCGGCGACGAATTCGGACTCGGGTGGTGGATTCCCATAAGGATATATGTAATAGGTGTACCTTAATCCTTGGTCAGAAGCGCGGTCAGCGTCGACGAGGCTTTGTGGGGTGTAATAGGAGGGGTGCAATGGTCCTGAGTAGTCTTCCGGCGAGCTTACCAGGTCGTTCCGGGCGAACTGCATGGCGAGGATCGGATCGACGACGCGCACCAGGTTGGCGGTGTAAGTGGGGTTGCCTTCGCCGTCCGTCGTGTTGAATGAGCTCAAGAAGGGCGAGACCACGTTTTTGATGGCATCCCCGCCGGGCATGAACGAGAATATCATCCCTTTAGTGAGGGAACTCGCAAGAATGGAGTAGAAAATCAGCGGGAGTCGCATTTTGCTCTGAAACATGTGAACAAATTGATTTCAGCAACGCAGCCCTGATATCCAAATATTGCAATATCCATATATTAAAAATATTTTTTTTTGTTATTTTAGTTTTTGGAAGTTGAATGAAATGACAAGCTAGTAATTTTATTAAGCTTTTTTTTCATCATGTTCCTTTATTGGTCAAAAATTACGAAACAATATAATTTGTTTCACAGAAGAAACTAAAAACTAAATTCAAAAAATTGAAAGGCGGAAAATTTTGAGTGACATTTCAATGAAAAGGACGAAGTTAGAGCAGAGAGAGACATGTCAATTTTATTAAATTTGGATTATCGAGATTTCTGTCTTTAGTATCCTATTTGATTCTATTTAGATGCTATTAAAATTTTAAGTAAGTCAAACCAATAATTTTCAAAATTATAATTAGATTTAGTGGTTTAAATTTTCAGAAAGAAGTTTAAATTTATAATTATAAAAAAACTTATGATTAAAATCAGTGGGAGTCGCATTTTGCAATTTTAATTACTTAATTTTTTATAAGAGAATTTTTGCACGGATTCCTTCAAAAATTTTAAGGAATTTGCTTCGTATTACGGAGAAAATTCACTGAAATTTGCACGAAAATCAGCCCACTTTTCACTGCTGAATCGAAAATTGAACTATTACTTTCCTATGTGATACACGTATCTTGCAGGAGCAAACCCTTTGAAAAAACCCCTTACCACGAAATCCTGAAAAGAAAGAATGTTCGGAGCAGTTTGTCCACTGCCGGGGATAAAAAATGCATTTAGGTGTCAATAAAAATACTGCTCATTTGATTGTTACACTTTAACGGTAATAATATCTTGATGGTACAAAACTTTTGCTTACCGATATTTCTATCGGTTTTAGGTTTTAGTTTTTAGAAAAGTAGAAAAAGCTATGAGAAAAAGTTTTCATATTAGCCTGAAAGCTACTTTTGAAATCACTGAATATTTGCAGCACTGTGTAGATTAAAATATTTAAAATAAAATATGTCAAAAAAATCAGATTTTATGGCAAAATTCAGCTGCAATGGGCAACCGAAAATAAAAAATCAGCAAATTCTTGTTATTAGTTATACAAACCTGAGGTACAAAAACCAGGGCAGCTGCTCAGGTTAACTCATTCCAACCATGATTAATATGACCATCTTTTGGCATTTCAACTGCGAGTTCTCGCATCGCACCTTCAATTTTGCAGATACAACACGGACATTCCTCAAGCACGAATAGTTGTATCTCTGCGCCGTCATCAAAGGGAGCCCTTTATCTTACTATTTTTCCGTGTTGTGTTTGCTTCGTTTGTCTTATTTGTAATGGTACTTAAAAGGCTACTTGAACAATACACCCCAAGTATGACTTGGATTAAAGTCGAGGTAAAAGAAAGAACTTGAACCGGGAAAAAATGAATCCATCGAGAAAGTTAAAAACGCGCTAGAAATGACGGAGTCGATGTAACTGGTCGAAAAAGAACTGTTTCGAAAATAAAACGCCAAATTCCGAGGCCCAGATTCTAAGTCGGGGAAAGTGACACATGAGATGTTGATTTATAGTTATTTCCCGACTAGTTGCGTTGACTCCATCATTTAGAGCGCGTTTTTTAACTTTCTCGGCAGATTCATTTTTCCCCGGTTCAAGTTCTCTCTCTCTTTTTTTTTTTTTTTACCTCGCCTTTAATCCAAGTTGTACTTTGGGTGTATTGTTCACGAAGCCCTTTAAGTACCATTACTAATAAGACACACTAAGCCAACACAACACGGAAAAATAGTAAGAGAAAAGGCTCGCTTTGATGACGGCGCAGAGATACAACTATTCGTGCTTGATGGATGTCCGTGCTGTATCTGCAAAATTGAAGGCGCGATGCGAGAACTCGCAATGCTCCGCTCTAGGCTGTCTACTATGTGCCGCTTAGACTCGGGAGAGAAAAAAAAGGCTTGATTACATTTCTCCTATCTTCGGCTGTTTTGCTAACGTAGCCCTTAAAACACCACTACAAATAAGACAAACGGAACCGACACAATGAGGAGATGGAGCAAAGGAAAGAACATGTGTTGATGACGGCGCAGGGATACGACTATTCGTGCTTGATGGATGTTTGTGTTGTATCTGCAAAATTGAAGGTGCCATGGCGCGAGGTGTGAGCTAGCGATTCTCTGTTATATGCTACCAATGAATTGTCGCTTTGATTTGGGAGAAAAGTTTAAAAATACGAGACCCCAAAATGTCTCTCCTATCTTCGGCTGTGTTGATATTTGATTTCTTCTTTTTTTCAATTTGATGTCTTATTACTTTTTTAAAAATGTATTTGTGACCGATATCTAAAGTTCGGATGTACCGGCCCCATAAAACCAGCGGGGCACGTATTTTCAGCGATTCCCGGGTCAGTTTGACCCGACTAGGGCAACTAAGGGTTAAATTTCATTAATTGGCGAAATCTCAGAACCTATATCATTGCTTTTAATCGAGCTAAGTAAACTATCGGCTCAATAAAAATTGCACAAAAATTTATTGGAGAAACTCAAAATCACAAGCTCTAGATTCTCAGCCAGGGAAACGGTAATGTGAACATGAATTTTCTATCAATTGCATCGACTTTATTATTTATAGGGTCTTTAATTTTCTCGGATCGAAATTTGAAAAATATCCATGGGCGCGAAAATATCATTAGAAAAAAATTCCGAGCTCTACACTGTAAAAAAGGGGGGATGAAACACAGACTGAAAAAGAATCATAATTTTCTTTAATTGCTAGCGAATCAAAAAATCTGTAAAAAACGTTATGAAAAGAGTCCGAGGCTGTAAAACGCCTGAACTATAAAAATAAGTTTCCCTGGATTTAAAGACTGACGAATCAACATTAATATGTTCAGCGTGCACTTTAAACCAGTAGCAGCCCCTTTCATGTTGAAAATCACACCAAAACTAAGTATCTTTAAGAGTCATGCAGTGTATCTCACATAAATATTTACTCACCAATTCACTTGTGCGGAGACCACGTTAAGTTTATTTTAATCACGAAAGTTTAATGATGAACGGAATTAAACTTGAGACATCTCAGCCGGAAAACTGACTGCAGTAGAGTGATGAAAGTTGAAATAATCAGGAGAATAATATCTTGGGAGGATCAGGATTTGGCGCTTAATATGAGATCATTAGCCATTGCATCATGCTGGAAATTCTCCATTGAGAAAAAATTGGACTTGTTGCGTCTGGCCAGCTGTCATCGGCCTATTTACATTGGGCTGTTTTGATTCTCTGTTGTTAGACATTAGCTTTCGCGGACGCTCTGAGGAGCTAAGTTTTGCAGAAATACGGTAACAACAAAAACAAACGCCTCTCTAAAGTTCAATAACAGATTAATGGTGGTGTAAATAATTGCGGAGACTATATCAACTGGTGATACCATAGCGGGACAAAATAAAGGCAGTGCCCTTTCCACAAATCAATAAATTCGTCAAAATATTTTATTTCTATCGAAATAAGCAAGCGTGTTTTGATTTTTTTTAAATCATGGAGTCGCTATCTAAGTTGAAAGTTTGGATTTCAGAGGAGGCATGGGCATTGAACCTCCGCTGCTCTTTGTACTTACCTCTAATGTGGTGCAACAGGATGACATATCTGTTCTCTACTTAATTCAGATGGAGTCATCAAGAAAAACAACAGAAACCTCTGGTACAGCGAGGATACTTTCAGCCTCATTTTAACCCAGGTACATCGGGTTAAACCTTTCTTTGAGCTTCTGCTGCATAGTAATGAAACGGTATGGTGTAGCAAAATTAAAAAAAAAAAGGATAGAATAGAAAGGAATAAGAGAGTAGAGGAGAAGAGAATGGAATAAAAACAAAAATTAATTAGAGCGTAATACTTTAATTATACTTTCCTGTAGAATGAAAGATAAAAATATATCTGTTGATGATCGAAGAGAGAATATTTGAAAGAAACCACCGTAAAACAATATGTCTGAGCAGTGTTACTTCACTTCCTAAGGAAGCATGTACGTATGTTTACACCATTGTTTAATTAGCTGAGGTGGAAGGGTGATAAAGAGAAATTAAAACCTCAATGTTGGGAAATCAGGATTTTTTGGCGCAGTTATTTTGAATAATATTTTTCTAATCTGGATCTGCCGCCTTCGACTAAAATTTTTCCACGATTTTCTCTCGATTACTTCTCTATTTTCCCCGTATTTTTGGGAGTCGTACTTATGATGTTCCTATCCTTGTCTAACATCCCGTGGTGAGCTTTTTCTAATGTAAAAAATGCGATTGAAAATTAGCGATTTCTAACAAAAGTATAATAAGTGAAAATAATTATTCCGCTTCTCATGTATAGAGTCATCTTACGTTTATTAACGATCATCACTAATTTTTTTTTTAAAATTGCGCAGCCCCTCGCCTTACACTGAGACATAATTTTCTTTTGAAATTCTGACGAGGGCAAAAGTAGGGATGAGAGCGAATAAGGTTGGACCGCGGACTTGGAAAAAATAAAGATGAAGGAAAATGGATTGGACCTATTATTACCGCTATTTAGTTGGGCATTACCACGAGGAAAGGGCCTACATTGATATTTGGAATTAAAAATCTTTTGTAGCAGAGCGTGGTTTCGATCCACGGACCTCTGGGTTATGGGCCCAGCACGCTTCCACTGCGCCACTCTGCTCTGTGGAAGGCGGGGGTAATAATAGCAGAGCATGAAATAAGGCACGCCCGCCACTCCGCACCGTACAGTGGTTTCGGAGTCCGTACCTCCGAATCCTAATCTCCCTCGCCACGGCACCAGTGAGCGCCGCGCTGGCGCCGGCCACTTGGGCCATTCGCTGACTTAATCTGCCAGACTTAATTGGTGTCAGAAAGGAACGCTCTATGAGCGCCCGAAGAGATCTAAAGACCTTCGGAAAAAATATTTATCCTTGTAAATATTTTCTTTGAAATAAAAAATGAACTAAGAAAAGTAACTAAATTAATAGTGTATTTAAAAATTAAGTATGGGGGGTGGCGGAAATAGTTCTGGGTCCACATTATTCTGCGTGGAATACTAGGCCAAATTTTCATCAAATTCAAAAAATTTGAACTCCGAGTTCCGGTGCAATGCTGGGGGGGGGGGGGGGAGGGGGGCATTAAGCACGTGCTGAACGGAGGTAAAGGAAGCATTGCTCTTACAATCATCTTAGGGATTCCAGTTCCAAATCTTTTTTCTACTTATAGTTGTTGTAATGTAATTATTTTTTGGTAATAATTATTTCTGCTGTGGTAACAATCCAACATTGTTATCGGGACGAAAGGACCTAGTTGAAAATTGTGATAAGAGTTCGCGATTCATTTTTTTCTCCATGTGGCAGCAGTTTCACATTCCTAATCTACTATGCTAAGGAAAAACGCCGTATGAACCTTCAGGCGTTTACAAATTTCCTTTGATAAAATAAAAATTTCTTGGTAAACCAATCAATATTTTTCTTTCAATTTTTCGTGTAATTTTGTTTACTTCCTATTTCTTCTTTACTTCCTGAGAATATCAAGGAGAAAAATTCATGTTTTTCCACAAAAATAAACATTTTATGGGAGAAAATTTGGCAACTCTCGAATGTTCATACGGCGTTTTCCTTAACACGGCAGTAATGCCCTGAGCCCTCTGCCAGGTCACATTAATCGTAAAACTAGCATTTGGGAATAGGATCATAAGGAACATTCCTAAAAAAGTTGAGCGTAGCGTAACGGTGCGGAAAGTTCTTTTTGAATGAGATAAATGACGGATTTGAAATTATTTTTGAGGCGTTGCAAAAACTCTGGATCTGCATAAATAGAAAATGAGTTACAAATGTCTCCGTTGAAATTAGCGCGGTAAAAAATGGTAAAATTTTTGAAAATACGGCGGAGCGATCAGCAAAAATTTTGATAAAAAAATGTCGATAAATTGCTGTTTACTCAGTGTAAATATAAGTGTTACACGCGCTGGCAAAATCGCCCACTCCACGGATTGGAAAACACTTGGCCCAGTCCACAAACTAGTCGATGTTCTTGCCGTATCCGTGAAATGAGCAGCCAGTCCGAGGACTAGCCGGCCAAAAGTCTGAAAAGTTCACCAAGGGGGTGAGTCGTTACTTTTCAAAGCAGTCCATACGATAATCGACGAATGTCCCTCACAAAAGCTAGACTGAGTTGATGTTTGCGCCTTGACCCATGATACAACTATTAGTGTTCCACGGATGTGCGCGTTGCATATTCAAAAATTGAAGGCACTCTTGCTTTCCTCACCTCCTAAGGAATTCACGGAAGTTGTCGTTAGCTGTAGCACTCGCGCATTACAGGATATCTGTGTAGGAAAAGCAGTGCCATCTCAACCCTTTTGATACACAGAAGTGCAGCTCTTTGCTTTGTCACCGAATTTCAGGTCCTCGTGGAATTTCCAATTTTCAACTGTTGAAATAAGTCTTGAACAAACTTTCGTTGAGCACCGTTTTCCAGTTGGTTTCATTCGTCTCTCCCTTGCGAATAAAACGTTACTTTGACGAAGTTTTTTTACCAGGCTTACGGGTTTTTATTTAAAACTCCTAAATTATTATTAAAATTCCTAGGAGAAAATAAAAAAATAAAAAATTGTAGGATTCAAGCAGAATAAATAACCTGTAATTTAAGGCTTGGATTTAAGGTTTTCATTTGGATACTTTTAAGCTTCATTTTAAATCTCGCAAAATATTAGTCAGAAATCGATGAGTGGGAACATTCGTCGGTTAGAGTATAGGCTACATTGAAAATTAACGATCTGCGCCATTTTCAGACTTTTGACCGGCCAGTGGCGAGGCGTGAATGATGGATTATGCGATATATTGATTCATCTGCCATTGATTCCCACTATAAGGATCGATAAACAGGGTGTTCAAAACCAACACCTTAATAATCGATTCTTTATTATAGCTTCTAATGGGGAAATATCTATTATAGATTGTTCACAAATCAGAGAAGCGACGTTATGTGCGAAAGAATTAGGAAAATTCGAGAGATTTGCGTGAATTTGATTTGTTACGTACTTCCTTTTTATTTAATTCATACGCACGCAGCTCCTTATAGCATAAACACGTCGATAATAAAATTTCTATGCAATAATCAAATATTGCTTCGGGAGGGAATGCAATAAACAAATACCTATAGATTGTTTGTTGAATTTATTTATTTATTATAAACATCAAATTTAACGAAAATATGTGATTACGTTTAATTTACATTCTAAAAAAACGAAAAATAAATTTTACAAATAAATAATAAAGTACAAAATGTGATGGATAATAATCACATAACATGAAAAATGCTCTTCATTTTTTAATGTTTAATTTTCTCGAATCTTTACTGAAGTCTTGAACCATGCTCGAATTAAAAGAGGAAATGATTGAAAGATTTTCAGTACTCGGACTCGCCGGGTCGATCTGCGAAACAAGAAAAGAAAAACAAGATAATTAAACGAACACTTACGAATAAAAACCGTATTTTTCACTGCGTTAACTCACTTTCTTTCCTCTTCTTCTTGTTTAAATTGTTTGTCTTTAAAAGAAGGTAGAACATGCGTTGCTAGTGGTTGCTAAAAGCTGGCGTGACGAATCCTACGAATCATCAAAAATTAATGCTGAGCAAGCTTAAAACAGATCAGTGGCTTGGGGTGCTTTGTGATATATCGATTGATCTCCCATTTAAACCTACGAGAAACGATCGATAAACAGGGTGTTCGGAACGAACACTTTAATTATCGATTCTTCACCTCGGCTTCAATGGGGAATATCGATAAAACGTATGCTCCCATCAGGCATTATCATCTCAGACGGCGGGTATGTGAAATCTTTTCGTTTGTTTCAGAATCAATTTTTAAAAAGACGTCAAGGGACCAAAATGCCAAGAAGATCATCCAATACCGCTATGGGATAACGACATGAATAATGAAATAATGTTGCCAAATTTAAAAAAAACCGTGTGAATTTGCTTCATGATGATAAGTGTAAATTAAGAGAAATGCACATAATTAAGCTCTTTCAGGAAATTTGCCCTTAATTTTTGGTTTTCATTTACTTGAAATTTATGTTCCCAAGGCCCGAAGCGTTAGGTAAGGAGATAATTTGTTGAACCAGGTATGTAGCAAAAGAAAAATAAGTGGTCGTAAAACTATGAAAAAATGTAGAAACTGGACAAAACTGAACAGTCAAAAAATTTTAAAAAAAAGCAAGAGAGGCGTTAACTGTTATCAAAAGCAAAACGCGTTGTGGAAAATATTAAAAATATGTATTTGATAATGTATAATGTCTCGCTGTTAGAAAAGCGGCAAATTCTGAAAAATTCAATGAGAATCATGTATATGCTGGCGATTTGGTTCTTTGCTGAGAGATGAATGTAAAACTCTCACCAACAAACATTATCGAACGAATATTACTGTGCATCTTGTTTGGCTGTCTTATAAAAATACGAGTATTTTATCTCGTAGCAATCTCAGCCAATCTCAGAGCTCACTCTTTGAGTTGGGTAAACGTGAAACGAACTTGTAAAAATTATACTTGGATGAAGATGAAAGCAAAACAAAAAGAGAAAAAAAAAACCCTCGAAAATCCAAGAAAAACACGAGACAGGAAAATTACTACGATAAGAGACCAATAAAAAGAATGAAAACATCAGCAAAAAAGAAAATAAAAAAATATGGCTCATCAATTTGTGAAATAATACCAGTAAATTGCTTTAAAAATTTCATCCCGGAATGACAGGGAGTAAAATCAAAATTGAATGATTCAAGTTCCCTATCCAGCGTTTAGAAATTGATTATTACCTTTTACTTATGTACCTAATTTGTGCATGTGTGTGAGAATTGATGGATTGATCCATATTTTAGATAAAATGAAGAATATAGTATCATCATGAGAAAAGCATATCTCTATACTTCATCTTGAGTTAAAGAGTCTAAAAAAACACGATTTAAGAGAAAGAACCAGCGAAAGAGTGATGTTGAGTTTAATAATTCAGACCGGAGTAGATCTAATCACAGACAAAGCCCACAGGAAACAAAAAAGAAAAACTTTAAACAGAGACGAGAGACGATAAGAGGTTTGGAAAGAGAGAAAGAAACTGTCAGATATTAATCTACGTAAACGTCTTGAATTATTAGCAACAGTGAAAACACAAATTCGTTGTGGAAAAATTTGTTGTAGATACCTTAACATGATTTTACATTTTTAATTAGGGAATCTTCTTGTTGAGTTAATTAGGTGATCAGGGTATGTGAGGAGTATGAGATAATAGAGAGGGTCAAAAAAATAATGCAAGTGAAGTCTTCGAGAGAAAGTCTACGTCTGAGTACATTTAAAGTAACCTATAAATATTTTAACCCAGTAAAACTAATAAAATGGTGTGAAGGTAAAAAAGTAGAAAAATGAAAAAAAGAAACAAAATCAACTACCTGAGTTTTTAAATACTTTATGAGGACCTAACCTAAATTTACCTAATGCTAAAATAAAAGCCAAGTACTATCCTGTGCTTGAAAAACCGTAAATTGCTCAAATTCATTTGCGTATGAGTGATTCGGAGAGCTATTTTTAATTATTAAAGCGAATTATACTTGAATTTGTTACGTTTGTATATCACTGTCATAAGCTAATCTTTATTCTAATTGGTACTGTTTTGAGATATTATGTTTCTTATGTGTCATAGTTAATGAGTGTAATTTTTTTAGCAATGACGTCATACGTATTTATTAAAACATCGAATAAAATGTTATTCGAATGATAACGCATTATTTTTAAATAGAAAGTGGAGTCTGCTTTGATCCAATATAAGTGCAAAAATTAGAGTCATATAAGAATGGTGCAACTGACATGCATCACGGAATAATGTAACAAAAATGCTTGCTCAGGGAGCGTTCATAAATTACGTAACGCACATTTTCGGAAATTTTGACCGCCCGCCCCGCCACGGACCGCTTCGTAACGCAAGCCCGGTCGCCTCCCCTCCCCCTTAATATCTCAAAAATTGTTAGAAACCGTTCTATATGTGGCTGGATAAAATTTGAAATATTTTAAATAATACTTTGTGTGACAAATATAAAGTAGTAGAAACTAGGCAGAAATGCATTTTATTAATTTGTGTTGTTGGTGTTTTACCAATTGTGAGGGTTAAGGTTGTGTAACGGTTGGGTTACGGTTGTGACGTAGCGTAACGCAGGCTGATTCCCTTTGCTTAGAGCTATAAGTAATTTATGTTTTTTCATTGAAAATGATCAACGTATAAGGAATCACATTCTGACACGATTGACGTCAATTCTAGTTCTCAGTCATCCGTGGGCATCTCCCTGTAAACCCATCTATGATCATTGGGCATGGGCTGAGTCGCGACAATTCAACGTGCCTTTGGAGGAGTTTAAAAGCTTTGGATGGAACGATGTCAACACATTCACCTTGTAAGCTCTCATCGAAATCATACCAGCTGCATCGCCTTGACGAGTCATTTGTAAGATTATGGCCTCCATCTGGCACAGTCGTGTCGTAGGGTCCTGCAGGAGGAGCCTTTGACTCGGACGTCTTCTCTCTCTCGCTCAGATTTCTGGCAAAGGCGCACGTTGGCGAATTAAAGCCAGACGATGCAGAGAGATCGCCATCTTGATCATTTGACGTCACTTTCGGTTGCAAAGTTGGTGTCGAATTTTGGTCCTCCGTTACGAGAATCTGAAACAATCTTGAATGCGTCGAGGCGCGTTGATACTTTTTCACTCGGCGACGTCTGATGACGTCACTGACGTCGATGTTCCCGTCTGACGTCACGCCGGAGTCGTCCTCGGACTCCCGACTTCTGGACTCAGGATCGTCGCCGCAAACTTTGATGACCGGTAGATCATTCTCTTTTTCCTCGATCCAGTCCTCTCTCTCTTTACTTTTCCTCTTTTTACTATTTTCGTAAGCGTCGAATATTCGATTACGGTGATTATTCCTCTCTATGATACGTAATTTACCGTTGTAACTTTTTTCGCGGGACTCATCAGCAGACACAAGATTGCATTTTGTAAATGCCTCATTGGTAAAGTTAGGATTTGCGTCTTGGCAATTATCCTTGGATCTCTTTTCAAAGAAGAGGATTTTATTACCGACCCCGCCCGGACATTTTTCATCACCCATATTTTCTGTAATTGTGGAAATTTCCTCCGAGTCTTCTCTGCAGTCGACGATCGATTTTTTATTTTCCTTTTTATTATTACTGTGCGTGTTACAACCACTAACTCCATTTGCTTCGTTTTTAAATGTAACCTCCGAATTATTTTCATTTCTTGAAACTTGCGTTGTCTTCATTGAGGATTGCGTAAATGTGTCTTTGCTCGTGTTGACAAAAATAACATCAGAGTACCGATGTTCAACTTTCTTAGAAGAGTGAATGCTATCTTTAATCAATAGAGCATCATTTGTCTCATCCTCGTTTAGGATTTTCCAAAAGTCGATAGCAGAGTCTTCGTCGGGGTTTGTTGTGAGATTCGGATTGCTACTCATTTCTCTAGAGAAACTGTCCATCTGATTTGTATTATTTTCGGTAATATCTACATTTTTCACGATTTTAAGCGGCATGAAATCAGACGTCGGACTTTCGGGCTTCGCAAAATTGATTTCAGCGTGCGCTTCACCAGTTTTCTTTGAAGTGCTTACGTTAACGTTTGCATCGATGACCCATGCTTGCCAGTCACTGGAATCGTTAAAATCGTCAGATTCTGAGTCACTCGTTCCCGCGACTTGGCTGAGGGATTCTCCCGAATCACTCGTATCCAGCTGTCTCCAAAAATCATCGGATGAATTTGATTCGTCCTCCAGGAAAGCTGGATGGATTTCTGATTCGAGATCTGGTTTGTTCAATTTTTCAAGCAGCGTATCTTTTCCATCATCAGGAACATCGTCGGAAATAATTTCTTTTTCATCCTTTCTACTCATTTTTTCACTAGTTTCTGAAGGCGACACTATTTTAGGACAAAGTGAATTGATTGGTGGGCCTTCTGAGATTCCTCGCTCCTCTGTAAAGGAGGGAACATTCTGTTCACTATCTGTTTCTGTAACTAAATTCTTATATTCACTGCAAATGGTATCAGTCAGTTTTGAAGGAGCCCGCTGGAACCTTTCATCATCGTCCTTATTGATTTCTTTCCAAAAATCAATGGGAGAGTCACAACTCTGATATGATTCGGTATGATATTCTCCTTGTGCTAGACTCTTTGCAGAGTGATTTTGTAAAAAGGTAGGATTATTGACAACTCCATTTGAACATATTTCTTTCCCTATGTTTGCATTTAAATGACTGTTTTTCCCCAGCACAGCATCAGTATCGATACAATTCTCTAGTTTCATCCAAAATTCGACCGGGGACTCGTTGAATTCCCTGTCTGAGCCACGCAAGTCTGGTTTTTCATGAACAACAGATGTTGAATCTTTCACCGGTGCAGACTCCACTGGCTCAGAATTAGATTCATTAAAATTTTTACTAACTTCATTTTTAGCACTCTCGCCGGTGGAGAATGTTGGAGTCATAGTATCACGCTGAATGCTCGAACTTGACGTCGCTATAACACCAAGGCTCTCATTTACATCTATAAAACGATCATCAGATGATTTCATTTCACCCTGAAACTCGGTTGGTACGCTCAAAGGAGGTACTCTACTTTTAAGGCGAATCGTTTGATTAGTAGTCTGAAAATTTACCAAGCTATCTATTGCTTCGATAGTTTCCTCAGTAGCATAGGACTGTTCACTCCGTTCCAAGTTTTGGAGAGGGTCATCATTTGATTGCTTTTTTGAGCTTTTGATTGTGAAAGAAACGTCACTCCATACTTCAGACGCATTTGTTTCTTTTTCGCAACATTTTGGTGAACGTGATCTCTCTCCACTACAATTTCTACCTGCGTTCGTTTTTATCACAATATTTTTGACAGGCGTCTCTCCATCATTTGATTCAACTGCACCACGCAAATCAGGTTCCTTCTCCAGTATTAATTTCGTAAAGTCATTAGTCAAGCACTTGTTTTCAGTACTCTCTTGAGAGGGTTTAGTTAGCAAATTTTCTTGTTTGTCGTCAATACCTACTGATCCTAATTTTGTTGGACTACCATTGATGTGAATTCTGGATTTCGTATCCAAAAATTGCTCATAGGAATGAATATTAGAAAGACCCACTTCAGTTACAGAATTTATTCTCAATGTTTCTGGCTCTTTTGTATCAAGAGGGGCCGAGTCTATGTTCACAAGATGACTAGGAATGGGGCTTGGACCTCGACTGTGCATTTCAATGACGTAATTTCGTAAAGAATTGTACTGATTCCAAAACTGTTCGATTTCAGGGAGAGTCTGAGGCAAAGATAAAGGTCTGACAAGGTCTGCGGGTAAGTTAAAGAGATATTCGTCAATACAGGGGTGTGTAGGAGGAGAGGAAAGAGTTTTAGGAGGATGGGATCCTGAAACACCTAACTCAACAGATTCATTGGTTCTTCCGTCGGCTATAACAAAACAACAAACTACGTGAGTAAAGTGAGAATATATGTAATATGACTTGAATATGAATCTTAAAGAATTATTCTGATCGTTTCAAGAAACTTGTCTCGCACAACTCGCCTGGTAATCGTTCGGTCGAAATATAATAATTATCAACCAGAGTTTAGATTTAAAGTTAAGGCTTCGAAAAAATGTTCATTCTTTTTCCATTATTTCATAAATTAAAGCTGATTGGGTCCAATTCAAAAATGTATCAATAATGTTGCAACCTTGTACTGAAATACATAAGAGTTGCATTTTATATGTATTAGTAGCATTGCACCCGAGAAAAATAAGTAGCTTTGACTCGGTATAGCAATCCAATACTAATCCCTAGACTTTGAAATCAAGAACAATGAAAACCACAAAGAACTTCGAATCCATTGTGCGAATATACAAGAATATGTGTTGAGCGTGTATCAGAAGTCTGTTAACTATTGAGTTTTTATGCAAAATCTGCAGATTTCAATGGTTAAAACTGCTGATATCAACGGTTTAAGCTGCTGATATCTATGGTTAAGAAACAAATAAAGCCAGAGACGAAGAAGGAGGCAAGTCGCCCAGTGGCTCCATTGCCTTTTCATGAACTACCGGTATATTTGAAGGACAGAAAACTAGTCAGGAACATCGCCAAAAATTTTGGACGATTTCAGAATTTTCCCTCAGGAATAATACAACTAGCGCTCTAAATAGTGCCTTTAACTTTCTTCAAAAGCCTCTTTGGGGCATGATTACTAATGATGGTTAAATTAATTTTAATCGCTTATCAATTTCAAAAACTTTAGGAGAAATATGTAGCTCATTCTAAACAGCAAATTGGAGAAGAACCGAGGATTGAAATTAAATCGTGGAAAATATACGCGATGGGTATCCGTAATTTTTCTCCTTCTAAATTATTCTAGTGCATGAGGGATGCAGATGGGTATTCAAGCTTTTTTATGTACAAGCATTTGAATCAACTGCGGGTAAAGGTGAGCAGGCGTTAATGTAGAAAATGTAAGAGGAGACAATATGGGAGGCGAGGCTATAAATCCTGTGTTGGAGATTTCTTTAGGTGCTACCATGCAGGCTCAAATTCTTTGACGTATTTTTACAATTAATATCCATGGTCTGATCAGTTATAAAAATCTAGCAATGAGTTGGGTACACATGCCTTGAGACTGGGTCTCCATTTCTAGTTTATCTTTAAAATAAAATTCAAATGAAATAAGTACATAAAACGCAACTTCATAACGTATTGACTCTAATGGGGAAATAAGTAATATAACAATGTGAGATGAGTTCTCCAAGTCTTGATAAGTTCTAAAGATTCAATCTTTTTCAGAGGGTATCACAATCAAAAGTAAACTTCAGCTTCACGTATTACCCATTTAGTTAATGTAAAAAGAGAAGAAAAGAAAGACAGAATTCTTCTAAAACGTCTCCAAGGGAAAAATATTCATTTTCTTTCTTCAATTGAATAAAGTGAACAGAGGGGTTGATCTTAAACAATCAAACTCGAGACACATGGAAGAATTGATGTTTTAATCAAACCTATACTTCTTTCCTGCCATTATTCTTTTTCCCCTCAACCCTTTTGTATTTTTAGTGATATTTCCATGTAAATTTATGACTGTTACTGCCCTCTTTAGAGGTGTAAATGGCCTTAGATGCTAAAGCACCGCTTTAAAATAAAATTATTTTACTACTACTACTCTATTACTTTTTCTCCTCCTTTAAATTCCCAACCTCTTCTTCTCGCACGGGAAGTAAAAAAGAATAGTTGACGCAAACAGCATATGGGGTGTACTAACGTGAATGACCGTTTAATGGTAAATGCTAAATTCGCTTGAACCCAAATTCGAACTCAAATTCCATTCGACACTAAAGTATACCAATAAAAGATTCGATTGAATCGACGCGATCCAAATTAAACTAATCGTGTCTACGACTAATACGCCGACAGAAACCGTCTGACCATTATACTGAGGATAATACCACTATTCGAACACGTGGGAGCTCATCTTGCCTACGCTAAAAATTGAAGGCGAACCAATACGAATTTTGCTCGAGTGCATGTTCCGTTTCAAGACGATAGCACTATTCGACCACGTGGGAACTTGTGTTGCCTACACCGTTTTGGAAGGCGTTCTGACCGGGCGTTAGTGTAATCTCCTCTTGTTTGGTGAAAAGCTTTTTTCCCCCTTATTTCGATAAAAGAATAATTTCTTAATCAAAGTCATCCTTATCTCTAGACCTTTATTGTTTTTTCCTCCCAAGTTTGATGTGCAAAAATTGACGTGATACCTGGATTATGGACGGTCATGGCTTGCAACATGCGGAATGAACGGGATGGGATGGTTCCTCCGGTGTATTTTCTAGGCTCTTGAACATGCTCTTGTTGTGATGCGGGAACAAACTGCCGGGAGTGGCCATTCGCTAAATACAGTGAAATACAATACAATCAACTTCATCATAATACGATGCATTACAGGGAAGTTAGTCTCAACACTTTTGCAAAGTCATAAAGGGATCGTGTAAGTGAATCCATCCAGCCGTCAAACACTCAAAATGGGAAAAGTCAGAATGGTGAAAGATAATGAAAAAGTCATCGAATAAGCCGATGAAGTATGAACCAGCTTTTGCCTGAATGTCTGTAAGAGGCTATATGGACCGAGCTCATCAGAAAGGAACCAGCCCACATTAAGTTTAAACTGAGAGAAAGAGGTTTGAAGTTTTATTCCTGCATAAGGCTCAATGCAGAAAATAAAATTTAAGCCCTCTTTTCACACACTAATTACTCCTTTTCGTCTTCCAGATTTTGGCAGAGGAAAGTATAATAACTAGTGGGACTCAAAATCTTTCTGAACTCAGTTCTTTCGGAGATGTGGGTTGGCTCCTTTCTGATAAACTCAGTGCATATCGACGGTGAAACTACCAAACCACGTATCTCGTTTGCGGTGTTTAAAAATCTACGCTCACATTTTATTTTTTTGAAGTAGACCAAAGCAACATCATTCCTTGAAATTTTCACGGAATTTTCTCCGCACGAAGAGGAAAAATCACAGAAATTTTCAAGACTAGATGTTAAGTAGTTTTTCATTTAAAAAATAAAGTATGATAGGAAGTCTGCGACGTCGCAAACCGAGATACGTGGTTTGGTAGTTTCACCGTCGATATAGCACGTGGTGTCACGAAGCACATAGTTTGCTCTAATTCAAACGGCCGAGCAAAACCATTTTTGGTGGGTGTTTTGTTCGAAAGTTTTCCTCCGCTGATTTTCAGTCACTTCTTTTGTATGATGATTAATCTTGGAATTAACGACAATGATATGTTAGCACACAATCGGATGCATTAAAATGTTGGTGGGTGAAAATCAATGACAAGAATGACGCAAAGGTTGAGTATTCAGTTAAAGGTTCAGTATTTCAGTTGAGTGTTCAGTCACCTTCCGATTAAAGTAGGTATCACAAGCGCCATGCAGCATCTCAAGATTTCCGCCGTCATTTTATTTTTTTACAGAGAAATTGTTGGTTGAATCTGGTCGAAAATTTCGGACTTTTCGGACGAAGCTGTTCGAAAACTTCAAAATTCAGTGAAGTTTTCGGACAGCTTCTTTGAACAATTCCTCTGTAAAAAAATAAAATGGCGGCGGAAATTTTTAAACGTCACATGGAGCTTGTGATACTTTGGCTGGAAGGTGACGAATTGTGTCTTTGGGTATAGAGACATAGAATGAATTAATTTTTCTCAAGCACAAAATCCAGACATTTTTGGGGGGAAAATACACGTAATTTCACTGTTAAACATCGGGAGAGGGCTGTCACAAAAATTGCGGAACAAAACGCCAAACCATACCTTGTTCGTACTGCGGTGTCCCACTGCGCACAGGCGAGTTTTGAGAATAGTCTTCATTTCCAGAAGATTTTGGTACTGACAAAATAAAGAAAACAATAAGTATAAATACATACTACAAAATCTTATGGATGAATACGGATTGTTCTTCGTTGAATAACGACTCAAATTTATGACCTGAAACTTGAGCAGGAGATTTTTTAGTAAGGAAAGCCTTTAAACAATGGGCCATTAAATTTATCAGATAGTATTCGATGAGGAAGTTGCCTTTTAGTTGAAAAGAATATAGCTATTCTACCTGACAAAGTGTTTGATAAAGTGTTTACAGAGAAGGGTGCATTCAGCTTCTAATTAGTTTTTTTTGTACTTATCGACGTTGACTTTATATCTATGCTACCTCTAATACTATTGTAACTATTACTACTTTCCTCATTTTTTCCCTGTATTCAATTTTAAATTAAATTTCAATTTAATTTAATTTTCAATTAAATGTACGCACCAGTTAATCGAGATTTTTTTTTTTAAATATTAAATAGTCATATTTCAAGTTTCTTTGCTTATTAATCGGCAATAGGTAACATTAAATCACATTAATAAAGAAGATTTATTTTTTATTGAAGCTGAAATTAAAATAGCCTCCCTGCCCTTTTTAAGGAGGTGCAGTAAACGATGAGAGCATTGAGTCAAAAGGAAACTTGCAACATGGATGTAGAATGGATTCAGCAACAATTTGTTATTAGTTACAATCGATATTAAAAATTACTCAAACATAAAAACATAACTCAATATCGATTAAATTTTCAACTGAAGAACACATTTTATTCTGGTTAATAGTGGAGAGTAAAGATAGGCTGGAAAAAAATGTGTAAAAAAAGAACCGGATAACGTCTTGCTCTTTGATGAAAAAAGTGAAGCCGTGCTCAATTTTTTAGCAAATAAATTAAAGTAATAAATAATTAATTATTTATTTTCTTTGAAATGGAATAAACCATACAAAGTTATCAGATGAATGAGTTATGTGTGTCTCTTCTGAGAACCGTACTGTTAGCTCAATAGAAGAGAAAAATTTAAAAAAAAACCAAGCAAATACCATCAAAATTAAGGCTTATGCTTGAGCAACGTCAATTTTACAAACCACTCTCCAGCATGTCAAAGAAAAACGCTCGCGCTGTTTAGGTATACATACACAGGCAGCTTCTATTTTCTATGCACATATTCATGCACAATATACTCCTCATTCTCCTATCTCTCATTTGACTCTCATTTTGACATAAATAGAATGAGTTCTTAAAAACAATTTCATAAAAGATGGGAGGAGTTACTTATTGATCGATTGGAGGTTTTAGATTTACGTCAATTAATTATGTTGAGTGAGATTTGCACACAAGTAATTTTCTCCTTTGAATTTGAGAAATTGCTTGATTATTTCACTAAACAAATGATATTTACAAAGCTCCAAAAATCTTGCTCGAGTTTAGTGAAAGTAGCATTTTGAAGCAGAAAAGTGCGAGTATTGGTGTAAGCAGAGAATAAAGATTGTGTGCGGAGTTTTCGACCTCACCTCCAAATTGGTAGGAGGATGTACCACTGGTCATGTTTTGCAACATACGGAAGGCCTTAGAGGGGATAGCTGCACCACGATACCGTGGATCCGGCTCCGAGTGAAGGAAAATATCATCGTCCACTGTACATTCGAATACCATCACCACAAAGAATCAAATCATCGCATTCAATTCAGAGCAGAAAGGAAGCATCCACACTTACAGAGAGGCACGGGAAAAAAAGTTTCAATTTTGCATCCCTTGAAAAAGTTTCTAATTCTAGGGAAAAAATTATACCGTTCACAGAATAATTTTTTACCACTAGACCGCAAAAATGTATTTTCCCTCCTTTTTTAAATGATACTTTGGCCGCACCATTTCTCTGGTAGCACCATCGACGCTATTTTGCTTGAGCTTTTTTCAATGGGTTAGTTCCTTTCTGCTGAATTTCATTGAATATAAGAAAATACAGGTTAAAACCAAATGAATCATCAAGAATCATCTTTTGAGTTCGAGTCTCATCTTAGTTTGAGGTTCCGCGCTCTTATTTCTACTTCTTTTTCAAATATATTACTTCCAAGTTTTTTTTTTTTTTAATACAAGTTTCTTAGAGACCGTAATTAGTGCCACCGGGTATCTATCTTTATTTATTGCAGTGATATGTGTAAGTGCATGTGCTTTTTCCATCAATATAACAGCGAACCATTTTTTTGGCAGGGAACAGATGATGACATTGACGATTCATTTTTGAAAATTATTATTTACAGGAAAGAAATGGGTTATTAAAGACACAGTCTACCATTTGAAGACTATCCTGAATCTTCCTTGCGTAGCATCGAGAATTTTCTTCAATTTCCATCTCATCGAATTTTTTATTAGCTCTTGATGTGCCTTTTTTCAGCGTATTCCCAATACCAGAGTCTAAATAAATGCAGTATATATCCACCAACTCACTAAAGTAATGGCACAGTCATGGGTTAGTTATGAGTTAATTCCTGCTGTACTAATTATGATGAAGTGGAAAACCCAAAAAGTTAATGAGCAGTAGAGGAAGATACAATATCCCGTAGCCGTAGTGACACCATCACCGAAAAATTTTCAATTTGTTTGTGTGTAAAACGTACCACTATCGTCAAGAATTTTGAAAACCCGAGACGGTATATTGCTCCCTCGGTACCTAGGGTTTTGCTCAGCCTCTTCAGGATGTTCAATAGCGTTGGTAACTTCGAAAAAAAAAACAAAGAAAAGAAAGTGATCCATCAGCATTAATCTCATTTTTCAACTTGCGTTCATCTAAGTTCGTTCAATGAGAGAAGGAAGGGAACTTTGAGGGGAAATTATCCATTCACGGAATTTTTAGTGTCTCCAATCGAATGGACAAATCATGTCTTTACCCTTAATTAGCCAATAGGATAAAATTAAAACAGGTTTCTCCCCCATGCATTACACAGATAATCGGTGCTGGTTGTTTAACGACAGGTCAACGCAGAAAACTATGTGTCAAGCTTACAAATAGTGAAATGATTCTCTAAGAAAAAAATTGACGATAAAAGTTTTGATCGAATAAGAAAAAGCCTTGGTGCACGAAAACGCCTATGACTTTCATGCCTCTCAGAGAGCGATATAGTGACCATTTCGCTGCTCCTTCAATATGTGAGCAGCGGCCGGATTGCAACTTAAAGCAGTGAGAAGCATTTTGTATCACATTGATTTTGAAGGCGTTGCACTATTGAGCGTGTAATATATTGCCAAGGAAGTTGCAGTTACTTTCAGAGCTTGGTATAAACGATAAAATGCTTGAAACTTGACTTATTTCAGCTGGACAGAGTTTCACACAAACGCACCTACGTCTAGTTTCAAGCTAAAAAAAGAGGTTTGACGTCTTAGAGACTAGATGTTAAGAGAAAAGTCTAACGACTATTTTCATGTTCCAAATTGCTTTTCGACTTATTTCAATTTTTGAAGTCAATTTACGAATAGTTGCATTCAATATTACTCTCAACTCATTTTTCCAAAGTGAAACCAGATGCGGTAAACTGTTAAACTCGGTACAGTTGAAAAGAGGAAGATCTTGGAGCTGATAGATCTGACAGCTCTGCTTACTTTGCGGGGGGACTTGCACGGAACATTTATTCACAGAACATGTACTACTTTTGACTGGGACGGATGCAACTATTGGAACGGTGAATTCCTCGCAAACGAAAGAACAAATACGACTGAAGGGAGGAATGCAAGCGCGTTAGACTTGGTTTCACTTGAGGGATGGGCTTACAGAGTTATTTAAACCGAGGGACACTTGGAATGACAAAAACTTACCTTGTGATTTAACTTTATCCATGAGGGCTTTGTCGTCATCGGACAGATGCATTTTTCTCAGCTGACTCAGAGGCACGCCCGCAGTATTGTACGTGGATGCATCGGGATAATCCTGCCGAATGCCTATCGGAACATAATGACATTCACTTTATTCTGAGCCATTTTACTGAAGTATCAAGCCTAAAAATATAGAATCTTGCATTTTTAAACGAATTCTATTTTGTCCTGCTGGGAGAAACGCCGTATGAGCCTTCGGATATTGCCAAATCCCTTTTGATGGAACAAAAATATTCTGGGAAACTTGAAAACACTTTCGTTTCGATTTTTCGGGGAATTTCATCAGCAATATATCCTAAAGTGTACGAAAATTGCAAAGAACCATATTCATAACTTCCCTCAAAAATATAATATGCTGTATAAATGCTGGTCTCAGAATCGTGTTTCCATGCTTGATTCTTGTTGATCAGCTAAAAATATTAAGATCTGTCCAAACAGCAACTTCCCACGTTTAATATTAACCGCGATACCGCACTTTGAAAAATTCGGTTTATGACCTCATCGACCACAGTAGTGACACCCTCGGTTTCTTCCACCTTGCTTGCTTCAGTCAGGGAGACACACATTTGCGCTGGTCACTCAACGTGAAACTCAGATGAAAGCAAGGTGGAAGAAACCAAGGGTGCCACTACCGCGGTGGATGACGTCATAAACCGAATTTTTCAAAGCGCGATACCTCGGTAACGGTTGATATTAAACGCAGAAAGTTGCTGTTTTGACAGATCTTAATACTTTCAGCTGATCACCAAGAATCAAGCATCAGAACACGATTCTGAGAACAGCGCAACTGACCCATTCAGGAAGTCGCAGAGGTTGAAGTTTACACTGATTTACGCTCGTTGGCTTATCAGCTACATGCAAGGTAAGTGAGACGAAGGTATGCTCTTCCCGCCGCTGGAGTTGTGGCGCGAAGTTTAAATTTCAACAATTTTGCAGTTCTGACCGAAAACAATTATGACCGTCTGCTGTTGATAAAAACGAAAGAAAAACAGCCAAAATACTAGAAACAAATGAATGTTCATTTTTCAAAAAATTCGCTTGCATTGAATTTGTTCAATCAACAGCAGACGGTTATTTTTGTTTTCGGCCAAGACTGGAAAATTGTTGAAATTCAAACTTCGCGCCACAGCTCTAGCGGCGGGGGCCGAAAGCCGAGTTCTAGCCGAAAGGGTCGAGAAGCGCATACCTCCGTTTCACTTACCTTGAGCTACATAAGCTTACTACTGTCCTCAAGATACCGCATTCAAGGTTAAACCCTTGAAGTTCATTCATGCATTTCGCATGATTGCGAGTCCACTGACCCCTGAATTGATATTCCAAAAAACCTAGGGCTTACCTTCGTTATTGTCAGTATCAGTGATTTTCTGCAGAACTTTGAACGAACGAGACTGGATAGGTCCTCCACTGAAAAATCAAGAATGCATCAAAATTCAAGGCACAGGTATTCAACAAGCAGACTTCTTCAGTCCAAAATTAAGGAAGTGTGGAAAATTCCCTGATCTTTGTCTTTGAAAACATGGCCGGATTAAGGGGGTAGCCACATGGGCCACGGCCCATGGCGGCAAATCTAGGGAGCGGCAAATTTTGCAATTTTTTTAAATGTAGGTATAAAGAAATCGGATTTAGAAAAAAAATTACAGACGAGAAAAGGCTACAAAATCTCTCATTTCCTGAGAGTATAGTAATTTTTAATTATGTCATCTTTCAGTGATACAAGAGAAAGCACCTTTAATTATTCGAGTTAAGAGAGAAACCAAACATGCAATTTGGCCTGGAACTTGGAGAGAAATGATGACGAGGACTTGAGATGAAAAGGAGAAATCCTCGGCGTGGCGATCGGCATGTAACACATATTAGCGCCTACAAGACTGCACGAATACTTCACGCATTCCATTAAACACAGAGTGGTCATTGCGGTCAGCGTGAAACGGATAGCGCCTACAAGAATGCATGAATACTTCACGCATTGCGGCAAACACAGTGCGATCAGCGTGAAAGGCACAGCGCCTACAAGACTGCGTGAATACTTCACGCATTGTGTCAAACACAGTGCGTTCAGCAGCGGTCGGTGTGAAACTCATAGCGCCTACAAGACTGTCTGAATACTTCTCGCATTGCGCCAAACTCGGTGCGGTCTGCGTGGCGCAGTGGCGGAAGTTAAAGTCATTAATCCACATTTATGTTTGTTCTTCCATAATTTGTTCGTTCATTTCTTACGAAAGAAGGCTTTGTCCACACAGAGATAAGTTTACGAAACTTAACTTTCGCAGAAAGTTCCGTGAACTTTTGCTAGTATTGTTGACAGGGCTTTCCCGAAAAATGTGTTCAACACGAGTAAGCGCGTCTTATGCACCCCTCCTCCGCTGGCACGTTCATTTGATGGCTTTTAAGCCATCATTATTGATGTTTCAAAACGAATGAGAAGGGGGCGGCAAAATACAGGCGGCCCATGGGCGGCAAGTAGATAAATCCGGCCCTGAATTAAAATATTAGAAGTGGCGTATACAGCCTAGACTCTCTTCCTACAACTAGACGAAAGAAGGAAATGGATGGAATCTTGTTCCACTGCGTTGTCATCAAGTAACTTGCTTTGCCTGTTATGAATTTGTTAAAGGGAATTTTATATGGATTACCCTTTGTAATAAGGAACCACTGTTTCTGACCCATTTGAGGAGCAATATACATGCTATTGGTTTCCCTGTCCAGATATGTGCTTTTATGGGAGAGTCAGAGATAGTGGTCCCTTAGTGCAAAATGTAATCCATAAGATTCTCAGTGCCTCGATTCTCATCGGCAATAAAATGAGCTTGAGCAGGTGATTGCACTCACTCGGAGGAAACGTGCGTGATTACTACCGATAAATCGGCGCTAGGCTGATAAAGGGGCGTAACTGCACATTGTGATGAGCCCGGGAAAGCATTGAGTTAAATGAACGATAGGGCTCATCCCGAAATGCAGTTATGTCTTTATGTCAGGAGGAAGTCGAAATGTACTTGATGGGTGAAATATTATGATGAACCTAGGTACAGCTAAAGTGCTTCGGCGCGGCGTGGCAAGATTAAAATGGATCTTCCGTTGAAGTTTAATTGTTTGTGCGATGAACTCCTCTCAGGTGCTCTGCCGTGCTAAGGAAGAACGCCGTATGAACATTCGAGAGTTGCCAAATTGCCCCGGATAAAACATGTATTTTTGAAAGAGATTATACGTATTATTCCTTGAAATTTTCAGACGTTTTAGACAAATTTGCGAACAAAATTGTCTGAAAAAATTGAAGAAAAAAATTCATAATTTACCCAGTGAATATAGTTTTTATTGAAGGAAATGTGGCAACGTCTGAAGGTTCATACGGCGTTCTTCCTTAGCACGGCAGTGCTGTGCTTGGCTGCTCACTCCTCAAGTCCTCAACCGCAGCCGCAAGCGAGAACTGAAAGTCACAAGTTCAAGGTGCTCGCATGGATACAGAGCCAAGGGCATTCAATCTGATTTCACTCAAAGCCTAGGCTACGCAGTCAATCTGCAGTTTTACTTGCATTACGCCTACTATTAATCAAATGGGTTCCTTCCGCGTGAGTTAGAATCGTATTTTGATGGTTAAATCCCTCAAATTAGTATTGCTTTATACATCTCTCTAGTGGTAGAGGATGTATTAAAACTAATTCCAATTAAAAAAATGTTAAATTACATGAATTCAAACGCCCCACACTGGACCGAGTCAATAGGTGAAGTCGGACAAAATCTGGAGACTTTGAAAGCTTATATGGACGTATTTCTACCAGACGGAACTATGTGCACTAAGACATGAGCCCTGAGACCTATAAGAATACATTCATGACAGGGCTCACGTCATAATGCACTTAGTTCCGTTTGGCAGAAAGACGTCCATATTTCCAAAAATATGGAACAAAAAAGTTCAAAAGTCGTTCTTTTGGGTTTTTCGTGAAATTTCCTTTCAGGCACAGGCACACCCCTTGAAATAGAATTTGTGACGAAATAAACATAAAAAGTTGAGATGTCAGCCAAAAAATTAATGTCCGACCTCGTCTATTAGCTCGTTCTACTGTGCGTCCTTTTGGATTAAAATTTCATGTAAAACTTACTTTTCGTTTGTTGGGGACTGGGGTTGATTGAATTTATTCGGAACATAAACAGGCCATCTTTGCTGCTGCTGCTGCTGCTGTTGTTGTTGCTGAGGCTGCTGTACTTGCTGGTACACCTGATTTTGTTGTTGATACTGTTGACTCGGTTGCTGATATTGTTGACTGGGTTGATGATACTGCTGACTTGGCTGTTGATACTGATGATTCGATTGCTGGTACTGAGGACTTTGCTGCTGATACTGAGGACTTTGCTGCTGATACTGATGACTTTGTTGTTGGTATTGCTGACTCGGATTCTGTGTTTGCGGCGACAATGGTGATGAAATTTGATTGTTATACTGTGGCTGTGATACCTCTATTTTTATAGGAATAATTCTAGTATTTCCTTGACTCGAAGAAGTCTCCTTACTATCTACCTAAAAAGTGAAAGAGTTACAATTAAAATCCAAAATGTATAGTATATCTCCTCATTACCTACAATCACATTTGATGCTGGAAAGAGATGCTTTCAGCGTGCTAGCCTAGCGACATACGTAAAGCGGCGAGAATGGGAACAACCAAGGAACAACCCATCTTTGTTAAAATAAACACTGAGAAAGGAAGTATGGTTTGAGCGCTGGTAATTTTAGTATGGTTATCATCAACGGACTCTATAGTCGTAAAGGCCCTAACTCTAATCGCATTTACTAAAAGTATGGTAAAATTCACCAGACATCTGATGATGTCTGGTGAACTCTACAGTGTCACTGTGTCAAAAAGCTAGTAGACTAGTGCCAGAATTTACTATACCTCTGGTAAAAACCGCCATAATTTTTTCAGCGCATTTGTTTGAAAAATGATCACCAAATCCTCGGGCTCGGGTTTTTCAGTAAGAGAGTGATAATTTAAGTGCGTATCGTGAACCTAAATGCAAAGAAACTGTCTCGAAAATATTCGAAGGTTTTGCGTAATTGTTCTTTAGAAATATGAACAAAATGCCCAAGTTTTGGATGAATCGATTTCGTTTGAATCGAATTTACAAATGCCAATTTCAGACCCTGTGGAGTAAAAAATGTAATTTTGAGGATAGGAAGTTACAATCGATGATAAAAGTAACAATCCGTCTCGGTCAGGCTTATTCTGAGCTTCCCCCTTTTTTCTAAAAAAAAAAAAAAAAGCTAAAAGAAGTAACTAACGGCCACTGTACCCGGAGCACTAGCAGTCGAAGCTTCGGCTCCACCAACCGGAACTTTTGGCCTCTGAGCCCGGAGCGACGGTATGTCTATCGTCTGTGCAGTCCGTAACTTTGTTCCAGTGCGTTATTATTTCGTGTTTTACATTTATAAACCATGAAAATTCGTAAAGGAGTCGAAACAAATTACTTGAGAAAAAAATATGTCGTGAAAATGTCAGTATGTTGTCATACCTGACCTCTCAATTTTTTTTTTTTTTTTTTTTTTTTTTTTTTTTTTTTTTTTTTGCGATAGGGCGAATTTCCGTGAGTGTAAAGTTTTGAAACGAGCGAGGAACGCTTATTCTGCGGAGAATCTGCTAGCTGCTGAGCGACCAGAATTTGCGAAATACTCTATGATGCAGCTATTCCCGGATAGAATGACGTCATCAACCGCTACAATGACAATCTTACCCAGGCTAATGGTAAATCCTGAACGTATGACTCCCGGAATTTCACAATGATTCTCTTCATTCTACGTTTGATAATCTCACGGCTGTTGAACAGATTTTTAAATCAAGTGACAGGACTGCGTAGGTTTCCTCTTCCGGTCGTTTTTAATGACTCACGCAATATCTCCTCTCTCATAACGTTTTTGCCCGTTTATTATTAATTTGTTACAACATAGCACCAGAGGAGAATGTATCTCGATTTTATCGACTTCGATTTATCGCAATACTATCGGATAAAAAATTGCCATAAACTGCTATTCCATCGCATAAATTTGCAGTGAAATGGCGTTTCCATCCACGGCGATTTACTGCAATATATCGAACAAAAATTTGGTATAGATCGAGATAAAAATTTGATTTTATCGAACGCGATTTCATAGAGATAAAATTGGGAAAAGATAAGCACTCGGATGTTGACGAATTTTTCAGCGATTTTATTGCCAAAAGATCATAAGAGAATCGCAACTTAATTTAATAATATCGTAATTTTTCCGTTGAAAAATGCTACTTGGGTCCTAACACTATTGTCTTCTAAGATTCGGCTGTTTGGCCCCTATGCAGTTATCATGTTAGAGACGATGAAAGCACTTACTTGAGTTGGAACTATCCTAGGTTGTTGATTGAAAGTAGGCGACGGAGCCGTTTCCCGGTGAACCCACACAGGAACCTCCTTGGGGGTGGAATTCTGTCGCTGCATCCAGGGCGGTGACTGGGGTGCACCGGAATCTTGTTTCGTGAGCGGTGGTATGTACAAAGACCCCGGCGCCTGATTCACCCGCGATTGGTTCGTGTTCATCTCACTAGATGGCGTTGAAAATCTTTGCCCGTTGGTGACCCCGTTGCTGACGGGAGCCCTGAACTTGGGCTCTTGGCTCATCGGGGGTGGAGCGGGGGGTGCTGGGGGTGGCGCGGCAGATGAGGAATTAGCCTTTCCGTATTGCTTCGTGATGGGTATCTGCTGCTGAGGGAAGACGGAGACCGGTAACGCTGGTTGCATAGCTGCCAGGGCGGCCGGTGGAAGGGGTTGTCTAGGGCTAGCTTGTTGCGTTTCTTGGGGGGTTGGGGGTAAGTGAGCCACTTCCGGGTTCATCTGGTTCCTGGTGATTCGTCGTGCCATCCGCGGGCTCCTGATTTCTGATAGGTCTAGTCCTCCTGGTGTGTAGGTGAACGGCTTTTTGTCCTTTGTCATCATAGCATTCTGAATGGCTGCTGGAGGCTCCTTTCCCCTCTCAGGAATCTTCAATCAGTCAGACAAACATTAGCTATTAAAATATACGCTGTAAGAAAACGGATTTCTTTTTTAAATTTATTTGAAAATTTCGGACACACTGAAAAAAAAAGTTTCGGGCTATACAGACATACCGTCCGTTTCGGGCTCAGAGGCCGAAAGTTCCGGGTGCTGGAGCCGTAGCTTCGATTGCTCCGGGTGCTACGCCCGGAACTTTCGGCCTCCGAGCCCGGAAGGTATGTTTTTATAGCCCGTAAGTACGACTTCCACGGCCGGAGTTTTTTTTTTCGTGCAGCCATAAGATTGTAACTAATTGGACAGAAACTTTAGATGAACATTTTTTTAGCGTTCATTATATTTTCCCACAAATTACCGCAATGAGGTATAGTTATCTTTACATCGTGGAGAAAATTCAGGTGATTTTTCAGTTTTAAACTATGTGGCATTTCTCAATTTTAGGTAAGTTTGGATACATCGATGGTTCTCAGGAGGGAAAAAAGTGTAATTTTAGATTAAATTCCCAAATGCAGATTTTGAAGGCACGGTATCGCAGATGAAAAATTAAAATTCCCCTGGGTGGGTTTGTTTACAAACTTGAATATTACTGAAACAATATTGAGACTAGATTAATGGTAATCTTGGACCTTCTTCTCTAGAGAAAATCCACTATTTCGTTTCAGCGATGTATGATTTGATTGTCATCATAGAAGAAAGCAACTCTGCCGTGCTAAGGAAGAACGTCGTATGAACATTCAAGAGTTGCCAAATTGCCCCGGATAAAACATGTATTTTTGAGAAAGATTATACGTATTTTTCCTTGAAATTTGTAGACATTTTAAACAAAATTGCGAACAAAATTGTCTGAAAAAATTGAAGAAAGACATTCACAATTTTCCCAATAAATTAGGTGTTTATTGAAGGAAATGTGGCAACGTCTGAGGGTTCATAGGGCATTCTTCCTTAGCACGGTAGAACTAGATCTAGGCCTAATATCAGTAATCTCTATCTTAATTTAGTCGATGTTGTAGTGTCGATCATCAACATTTCTGCATCTGATCAACATGACAAGGATATTATTAAAAGAGCCAAAAGGGAAAGAAGAATAAGTCCTGCAACTAAAAGTAAATTTGTTTGTAATATGGACATTTGTATATTATATTTGTGACAATCAATAAATACTGACCTCCGATTTCAAACGCACAGCCGGAATGGTGCCAGCAGTAAGAGGTGGAGGGGGAGGAGGTGGCGCGCCATCAACTAAAACAGAATGAAAAGTTTACATTTAGATCTTCAATAATAAAATTCGTCTTTTTCGTGTACTTCAAATTGTACGCAAAGGAAAAGTATTTATTTTTTATTACAGAAAAGCATCAACATTTTAAGAAATGTCTATGCAAAATGAAGATATATATTTTTTTGCGAAAACGAACACCATATGGAAATAAAGCTAGGGAAAGGATGCGCGTTTATGACGGCGCGGAGATACAACTATTCGTACTTGATGAACGTCCGTGCTGCATCTGAAAAATTGAAGGCGCGATGACACGTAGCGTGAGCTCTCAATGCTCTGCTATATGCTGTCAATGAGGTGTCGATCGGATTTGGAAGAAAAGTTAAAAAAGAGGCCCGAACACATGTATCCTACCCTCGGCTGTGTTATTCACGTAGTGTTTGAAGAACCATTACGAATAAGACAGACGCAAACAAATATAATATGGAAATAAAGCGAGGGAAAGAATGCTCGTTTATGACGGCGCAGAGATACAACTATTCGTACTTGATGGACGTCCGTGCTGCATCTGAAAAATTGAAGGCGCCATGACGCGAAGCGTGAGCTCTCAATACTCTGCTATATGATGCTGTTAATGAGGTGTCGCTCAGATTTGGGAGAAAAGTTAAGTGAGAGGCCCAAACACATCTCTCCTACCTTCGGCTGTGTTGATACTCGTTCTTTCTTCTTTTTTCAGGTTCTTGTGTGATTCTCTTTTAGGATGGATTTGCAAACCCACGTCTTAATCTCGTGTAAACCGCAGCACTGGCTCGGTCCTTTTGGAAATAATGGTGCTTGGATGCGTCTAGTGGCTTTAATTTGTTTTGTTTTCTTTAATTTCAGAAGTCTCTCGGTTACTTCGATACGTTCAATTTTGCAAATTTCACTCTGTACAATTAATAAACTTTGAACCTGAAAATAACGTAAACTTGTGCTGCTTTTCCAAAATTTTCTGAACCCCTCTCCACGTAGGGGATGCCCTGAGCTCTACCTGCAAAAATGTCACATTACGCCCCTTTAACCAGCCAAGGGTCTATGCCCTTAGATGCGAGCCAGCCCGACCCTGTAACTGCTATCATTTTACAAGAATTAAAATGGAAAAAAACTAAAACTTAGCGGTAGAGTTAGGCAGTTTCCAAAGCAAGTCATTCAATTATGTATCCAGAGGATGTTTCTCTTACCCTCGAATCAGCAAGATTTCAAACAAATAAGAGGGAGGGAGTAGAAATTCCAGTGTCTGTTGTGCGTCAGTAAATTCTTTTGCACACATTCACACGGAAAAAATGAAATTGCTGATTAAACAATTTTGTAGGTAAAAAAAAAGACAGACGTATTTCAAATGCACATTTTCCATTATTGTAAAATGTGCATTTGGAACATGTCCGTCACTTTTTTAACACTTTAATTGTTCAATCAGCAATTCATTTTTTCCGTGTAAACAGTGAATCAACATCATACTTAAATATAACGTCAAATCTTTCGAAATGAAGTAAAGAGAAATTAAAAAGTCGAACTTACCAGCATCAGTGTGTATTGAATAAGATGGCGTATTGTTAGCTGCTATTTGCTGAGATTGACGTCTGGAAAAAAGAAAGGAATTACATTATTATTTCTGATTACATGCCAGGTATTCAAACGCATGAGAAAAGACGAATAATGAAACGTGCGAAACTTATTCTCAGCTTGTCGTTTCCAATCAACGCAATTTAATTGATGCACACATTTCCAACTTCATGGATAATTTCCCATGAAGGTTTTTGAGCGACGAAATTAAGAAATACATGCCATAGTCATATCATCACATAATACATAGAGTTCATCAGGAATTAATTTTTTTGGATTTGATAAAATCCAGCAGAATTGATCTTTAGACTGTCGCAACAATCATATGTCACTTTGATATCTCTCTTTCATTCGGACGTATTTATGCTGAAAGGAACTATGTTACACGCTAACCCTATGCACATAGTTCCTTTTAGCATAAATACGTCCAATTTGGCCCGGCGAAATATCGTACATTGAGAAAACACCAAATGGGCGTATTTCTGTCAAACGGGATCAGCGACAGGCGGGAAAGAAGTGGTAGGCTCGATAGTCGAGGGCCTAAGAATGAATGGGAATTATAAAGCGCCAGTGACGTCAGCGGCGACGAAGGGGACCAGGAGATTCAAATTGTCGTCATTTAACTCATGAGTCCTGTCCACGACGCTCTTGTCACATACCCATGGCTCATGAGTGCCGCATTCAGTTGGCACACAGTTCCGTTTGACAGAATGTAAAATCCCGCTTCTCCATTACTCCAAAGGAAATCACGCCCGCTATTACATTGCTTTCTTATGAAGCTTTCTAGAGCACACCCCATCTTTTCCACTCGTCTATAGTTCCGTTTGGTAGAAATTCGTCCATTCTTAAATAATAATAAAATCATAAATAATATTTCATTTCATAAATAATAACATATATATATTTAACATATACATAACATATATTTTCATTAACATTTCATAAATAATATAAAAGTGTGCGTGATTCCTTTTGGCGAAACTGAAAAGCGAGATTTTAAATTAAGCTAACGGAACTATGTGCCAACTGTATGTGGTACTTATGAGCCATGGGCATGTGACAAGAGCGTTGTGGACAGGGCTCATGAGTTAAATGACGTCAATTTGAAATCTCCTCGTCCCCGTCGTCGCTGCTGACGCCACTGGCGTTTTGTAATTCCCATTCATTCTTACGGCCCTCGATTAACGAGCATACCACTTCTTTCCCTCCTGTCGCTGGTTCCGTTTGACAGAAGTACGCCCGTTTGGTGTTTTCCCAATGTACTATATTTCGGCGGGCAAAATGAAAGAGAGACCTCAAAGTGACATGTGGTTGTTGCGACAGTCTAAAGAACAATTGGACTGCATTTTGCAATTTGGAACTATAGATTCTGGCCCATCTGAAAAAACACTTATGTGCATATGGAAACCAATGGCACATACGTGGTTTTTAAACCGGACCAGAATTTATAGTTCCAAAATTGCAAAATGCAGTCCAATTCTGCTTGATTTTATCAAATCCAAAAAAAAAAATAATAACTCCTGATGAACACTGTGTAATATGTGATGATATGACAATGACTTTGCAATTCCCATCCATTCTTACGGCATTCGACTAAAGAGCGCCGCCCCCCCCCCCATATTTCCCACCGCATATAGTTCAGTTTGATAGAAATACGTTCATTTATCCGTTGGGAAATCGGTGCGGACCAGACTCAAGGAGACGGCGGATGACACCCCGACCGCGGTGAAAAATATAAATAGAAATACTCTAGCAAGTTTATGAGAATATCCGCGAGTAAACAGACGATCTTAGCCGGAGTCACAGATTCGGTGGCCGAACGGCGGTGACGGTGCCTCGGTCGACGGTTCTGTGCCAAGGTTCTCAGATTCAACGGAACTAGGTCACTATGCAAACCCCCCTCAATTCGTACGCATCTTTCCGCTTTCCCTCCGCTTTGTTCCCGCTTTGCATTGTCAAGTTCCCCGGAAATATAATCGGGGAATGTCAAGCCTCTGAGCTTTACGCCACGCTTATGGAGGCGGCTCCGAGAAGGATACACCGCATCATCATCATCTTCAACTGATGAACGAAGTTAAACAATGTTCCGCCCTGCGGGCTGATTATTGAAATTGATAGACAAAGCGATAGACAAAGAAGATATAGAGAGTAAGGAGTGATCCTATTGGTTGAAACGGGTGGCTCTTATAGACTAAGGGAGAAAATGATGGACTATCTGTCGGGTCTCTCGTGGGCTGCCGTTAGTTAGTCTATTACCTACGTCCTTTGTCCATAGCAACCACCCGCTTCCACCAATAGGATCCCTCCGTATCCCTGTTGTCTTCTTTGTCTATAGCTTTGTCTATCAATTTCAAAAATCAGCCCGCAAGCAGGCAGAAAAACCGGGGAAATTCCGGTCGATCGGCCGATTTTAGAGTAATTTTGGACCGATTTAATCTACCCCTCACGGCAAGAATTAAAGTGGGCCCTCTAAGAAGTTAAGGGGGCGATATCCCCCTCCCCCCAATGAACCTCAATGGACCACTAAGCACTTTGCAACTTTATACATTCTGCGCTGAATGAACTCGTAGCGCAAAGTTATGGGAGGTCGCCATTTTTCATAAGTTTTGGCCTTGTCTGTTGTCAAAAGTCAGAGGAAACGACGGTTTTCCTGAAGAATTGAAGGAAGGGGGGTGTAGCTCCCCCGAGGTTAAATTTTGAGGGAAAAACCTGATAAAAGGAAATTGTTACCCATAGAACACGCTCCTGCAGTATGACCGCTTACCGCTGGTTTTTTTTACAAATCGCAATTTGACTCTATATTGCAATGAGTAACTACGATTGGATTGCATTTTGCAACTAAGGAACTACTACTGGACTACATTTTGTAACTAACAATAAGAACCACAATTTCTGCCTCATCCGTAGAAACACTTATATGCACAGGGAAACTACTGGTACATAAATTGCTTCTTCACTAAGCCAGAATTTGTAGTTCCTAATTGCAAAATGTTGTCCAATGTCTGGCTCAGGTTAAAAGCAACGCAATGCCATATCTGTTTTCATGGATGAGCCGGAGATTGTAGTTCCTAATCGCAAAATGTAGTCCATTTGGGCGTATTTCTGTTAAGCGGAACTATGTGCAGTATGACGTGAGCCCTATTATGCATATTATGCTATGGGTCTTAGGGCTCATGTCTTAATACACATAGTTCCGTTCGATAGAAATACGTCCAATTATGAAATTCCATTCTCGGGTAACGTATACAATCAAGAGCTTCCTTTTCGGGTGACGGCGTCCCAAGTCCCGACAAATCACCCACGTGAGGATAGCTCCGCGAACCGGAAGTTGGAACCCGGGTCTGCGGTCCCGCGGCGGGGCGGCGTGCGGACGTCGAGCAAAATAATCCGCGAGCGACGCGATTCGTCCTGACCCTGCGCGCGTCGCGGCGCCGGCGTCGTGTCCATACCAAATATGGTCGAAACGCTGCTAAGACTTCTCCCAAGGTCGCGCCGCTAAATGCTCCTGGTAATTGGGTTAAACGGCTGCCTTTACCGCCGCCGCGTCGCGTCGCAACGCCATTAATATGAAGTGTAACTTCATTGTTATTATGAACTTTTATTGGACGGATCTCTGCCGAACGGAACTATGTGCATTCAGACATGAGCCCTGAGACCCGTAGGAATATATGCGTGGCAGGGATCACGACATAATGCACGTAGTTCCGTTCGGCAGAAATGCGTCCTTTTAATCCCGTGTTCCGAGCGGAGCGCCTCGTCGTTTTTGGAAACTTGCGTCCGACCGTTGCGAGATCGTACGAAAGCTCGTCGATAATTGAATCGGTCACTCGTGAAAAGACCTGAGCGCCGAAAACGGAAATGCGAAAAAACCCGGCAAAACCCGTTTTTAATGACGCGTTCTGAATCTCGGAGCGCTGAAATATTAGAGCGATGAAGTAATTAAACACGATGTCAATTATTATGAGGTTTAAAATGGGTTGAGTGATACGGTTTCTATTATATTGCTCATGTTTTCAATTCTGGCACTTAAGTCTTTTTGAGAATGACTGATTCATTGTTTTCCGCGATACGAGTGTCGGTGGTTATTCACAATTCAGGACAATTTGGTTTGTTGTATACGTTAATTTCTCAGCGTGCCTCTACGCGAAAAATGGCGACCTGCGAATCTAGCGTCTCGTGAATTTAATTTGACTCATTATGAGCTACATGCTGCAGGATAAAATATTGCCTCGCTAAAAATCGCTGCGAGGACTATTTTTCATGGCAGAGCTACCAACAGTAACACTTCCGGACGATTCAAAAATGCGTCAGTTCAGCTAGCCATAGAATCACATTTTGATAGTTTGAGCTTACAGATCAGCAAAAAATGATAAGATCCGCCAAAACGCCTAGTTTCTGCGCCTAGTGAGAACGGAGATATTGCCCTTCGAAAACCACGGTACATGGCGCCATCCACCGTGGTTGGTGGTGCAATGGTGCATACCATGGTTTCCTCCATCTTGGAATAATCAATTTTAATGATGCACACATCTGCACTCGATGTTTAACTGAAAGCTGAAACTGAGGTGAAAGAAATGGTAACCGTGATAAACCATGGTATGCACCACCGCGATGGTTAATTATGCCATGCTTTTTGAAAGGGAATAGCTCCCTTAATACTGGACATGAAAACTTGGCAGGGCCGGATTAAGGGGGTGGCCACATGGGCCGCGGCCCATCGCGGCAAATCTAGGGGGCGGCAAATTTTGCAATTTTTTTTAAATGTAGGTTTAAAAAAAAATCTGATATAGAAACAAAATTACAAACGAGAAAAGGCTACAAAATCTCTCATTTCCTGAGAGTATAGTAATTTCTAATTTTGTCGTCTTTCAGTGATACAAGAGACAGCACCTTTAATTAGTCGAGTTAAGAGAGAAACCAAACACACAATTTGGCCTGGAAACGGCGCGACCTGGGGAGAAATGATGACGAGGGCTTGAGATAAAAAGGAGAAGCCCTCGGCGCAGCAATCGGCATGTAAAACATATTAGCGCCTACAAGACTGCACGAATACTTCACGCATTGCATCAAACACAGTGCGGTTATTGTGGTCAGCGTGAAACGGATAGCGCCTACAAGAATGCGTGAATACTTCACGCATTGCGCCAGACCCTGTGTGGTCGGCGCGGCGCGGCAGCGGAAGTTAAAATTATTAAACCAAATGTGTTTGTTCTTTTATAATTTTTTCGTTCATTTCTTATGGATGGAAGGCCTTGTCCATTAGAGGTAGGTTTACGAAACTTGACTTTCGCGCAAAGTTCCGTGACCTTTTGCCAGTAGTGTTAACAGGGCTTTCCCAAAAAATGTGTTCAACACGAGTTAACGCGTCTTATGCACCCCTCCCCCGCTGGCACGTTCACTTGATGGTTTTTATAGATGTTTCAAAACGAATGAGAAGGGGCGGCAAAATACAGGCGGCCCATGGGCGGCAAGAAGGAAAATCCGGCCCTGAAACTTGGTGTTCCGACAAATCTTATTTTTGCTTGCTTAGCTACGAATCAAGAGTTCCTTTTTCTTGTCGATGTTTTTGAAAGTCTGGACTCTAGATCCAATGTGTTTTTTTCCAGTGTACAATTGAACTTAATCAAATTACTTCAGAGGGTGCGCGATCTTCCGCGAGATCAATATGTTCAAGTAAATATTTTGATAAATAAAAACTTGAATATAGCTCAGTTTGCGACTTGTTAATAGCGTTTCAGCATTACACAGATTATCGTGCCTCTGAGGTATGGGCGTATCTTTATCTTCATGAGCTCTGAAAAGCAAAGAATCATGCGGAAAATAGGGCTCACGTGGAGATTGAGGTACGCCCTTACATCAGAGGAGCGATGAGATGGCCGAGTCGTAAAAACTTGTCGATTATCTTCAAAGCAGCAAACACCTTAACTCAACTTGTGTGCGAATAGGCTTGTGCAAACTTACAAATTGCTTTGACAGCTTAATGCAGGCGCACCTTGTCACAAAGTTTCGTTGCGGAAGGTGAACATTGCTGAATGATACGAAAACATGTATGTATCTATGGTCCCCTTCAGCGTTGCCAGCCTGATTCTTCGGGCGGCATGGATTCAATCACTCTGATCGATCGAGAGATAGAAATATACGAACCGATCGACAAATGATTAAAATATCGGTGTCGATTTCATCGACACAAATCGACCGAAAGATAAGAAACGCGAACCGATCGACACCGATTCAACAAATAAAAATACATAATTAATCAAAATCGAAAGCCGGCGGACCTTTCTTTGTAATGACAAAAAAGACATATTTTTTACTTGCTATCAGGAATGGGAAAATCTGAAGGTTTTTGATTTTCATTGATTTAATATTTTCTATTTTTACATCCTGGTCTATTAAGAAGGTTGAGACCACCTAGGAACGCCCCAGGCATTTTCTTGCTATAGTTTGTTTTTTCGTTTCCCAGCCTTTGTTACCCATCTAATTGTGTATGTTTTTCGTCTATATTATACGCATATGCAGCATATTACAAAGGTCAACAATTCATTTTTCTTTTTCTTTTTTTCTTCTTCGTAAATGCCGTTAGCTGAAAATAATCTCAGATTGACCAGCTGTAGAGGGAAACGACGGCTGAATTGAACCGATTACTTTCTAAATCATATTCTCCAATTTCTATTTTGGTGATAGAGGGGTTGTTATTGGCGGATCCAGCAATTCGGCAACACCGGATTTCCTCCATTTAAAGCTATGAAAATGTATCGATTTTTGGAGGGACCAGGTGCTCCGACAAGAATCGATTATTTGGCATAGGTTTAAATGGAGGAACTCGGTGTTGCCAAATTGCTGGATCCGCCTCCGGGGATTGTTTTTTCTTCGTTTTCTCTGGTATAATCAATCATGTCTACTTTCAAAATAGCCTTCTAAAAAGGCATACATTTTTTGAAATGAGGAGATCGTCAACAAAGCGAATAACACGGGTTTTCTTGTTATTCTCGCATTCGCAAATTTGTCGCTTACGTGATTTGGAAAATAATCGGTTTAATTATCAAAATGTGGGCGACGAGTCCCACCCTGAGAAGAGTCATTTCCGCAATAAATCTCCTCACTGAAAGATTAGCCTTGACTGAGGTAAATTAAGCGTTGTTCCCGAGAGGACAGCCTCGAGTGAGCTGGAGATTTTTTGGAAATTGGGCTAGCTCCAGTTTCCTATTTTGGGCGATCTAATTATAGTTCGGCCGCAGCATTTTCGCGCGATGCAGGAGATTGCGCTATAATTGCCTATGCACGTTCCTTTTACTCTTGTAGACCCACTCGCGAACAAACCACCGTCAAAAACCTACATCAAGAAAACTGCGGCTCCTCGGTTGAGCTACCTCTCACGATTACCCATTCAGAGCTGCGAACCTGATGCCGAGCATTGCGCAACTCTTGCACAAAGCTGAAATAGACGGTTTTATTTTAGTGCTCCTGAAATGGGGCTCCCGAGCAATTGCAGTCCTGCGTGAATGCATTGTATTTTAGCATGAGTTCAGCTTCTACATAAAATCCGAGCCACCATTCCAGTGGAGTGGCGTGCTTTGCGATTATCGATGGATCTACCATTTAAACCTATGGAAAAGGATCGATGAACAGGATGTTCGAAACGAACACCATAATAATCGATCCTTCACTACAGCTTCAAATGAGGAAATATCGTTAATTGATCATTAACGTCTCGCCACTGCAACATTCCACACTGAAAAAAAAGACTGGTAGAATGTACCATTCCTTCACGCTGTATTTCACACAGCGTGAAGGAATGGTAAATTCTACCAATCTTCAAGTCGATTCTGCCAGAGTAATTGTTACTTGTACCAGTATATACATATAGTAACGTTTACCTTTCTTCTGGCAGAATTGACTCTGAATTGACGCTGTGTGAAATACAGCGTGAAGGAATGGTGCATTCTACCAATCTTTTTTTTTAGTGAGCTTTATGCCGAGACACATTGGATTGAAATATGTTTGCACTCGTTAGAAATGGTACTTCAATGCAATTTGCTGGCATATTATTCAGAATATTGATACTGAAATTTAAAAAAAATGTCTTTTTTATCTGAATTCGAATAGTAAAGGGAGTGTTCATAAATTAAGTAACGCATTTGTTTGGTATTTTTGGCACCCACTCTCTTTTAACCCTTCGTAACGCAAACCCGGACTCCCTGCAATTATTAGGGAACGCTTGGAACATTTGAAGTATTTTTAATGATAGAATTACAAATGTTTTATTAAAGAAATGAAGATGATAAATGCATTTTCATACGAAAGATTGCCCGAACTTCCTTAAGATTTTGTGTGTTTTTCCCTAATAGAGGGCGGTTACGTAACGCTGACATCGACCCCTCTTCCCCTTGTAACGCAGCTCAATGAAAATTGTGGCTCATAACCCCCCCCCCTCCCCCCCAAAGAGCGTTACGTAATTTATGAATGTTTAATATTAACTGCACTCCCTTTTAATTCCATAAATATTAAGTACTTCCTGGATATTCCCTGGAAATGCATTTTCCAAAGACGCGCAATGATTTAATGAGTGTCATTATCGAAATGAGAATGTCTGTACTATTAGTCTAACTATACAGTCAAATCACCCAGTTTGGCAGTCGTATAATTCTAAAATCTAAAAGAACAAATACAATGTCAGTCGAATTTGTAACTGAAACACCCCAATCGATGCAATGAAACATACCTTGCAGGCCCATACCGCACTGTGTACGAATACTGCGGTAACGATGGTCCAAGATCACGAAGGGAAACATATTGGTACGTTGAAGAAGTCATCTTTAGATGTATCGTCAACACATTTTATAGTATCTAAGTTGCCTCTCCAAGGTCAAATTTAAATTGCACCTTTTAAATGTTTGTTATTGCAGGTACGCAGCAACATAAAACAATGCCCTCTTATTTTCCCTAACTTTGGCCCAAAGTTTGTATTCAACAATAAGCAATAAAATCATTAAATTATTGATTACTGATAAATTAGCATTAAGGGTCTCTAAAGAGACTTTTTCAGAATGAGATAGTATACTTGAAAATTAAATTTAATTATTGAAGAAGAAAGAACGGTGTGAGTTAATACCTAAGGGGTTAAGATATATTTGTGAGACCCAGAAAAATTCGGTTTGAAATTTAAGCGTTTTGTGGGGCTTTGCACATAAAATAATACTTATAATTATTTTTTAAACAGTTTTGTTCGTCTTTAATCGGGTGCTAGCCTAGCGTAACCTAACAGCATGCCATTTTACACATGTCACGGACGTTATGGCTTTTTTCCCTCAAAACGATCCTTTAATTGTTTTTATTTTATTTTATTTTATTTTATTTTTTTTAATGAGGAGTGTATGCCACCACCCGTATACGTTTAGAAAACCCTGCCTGCTGTAGGCAAGAGGAGGTCTTTGAATATCGAAAACTGAGCAACTTTACAGAATGGATGACTCACAAATACATCTCATTTGTTAGGCCCTAATCCTGTTATTTACTGACACTAATTTGCATGAGATTTACTGCCCGCTTCAAAGCGTACAGGTTTTAGGCTCGGATTAAGGGAAGGAGGGACCTTGCACTACCGATCATCATACGGTCATAGCACAAATACGGAAAATCCGAAATCCATCCCGTTGAAACGGAACACATGAACTGCACCACTAGATCAACACTGCTAGTACCACCAACACAGCTGAGAACTGATCCAATCTTACTCGTAGCTAGGAGCACCACGCGACAAACTTCATTGACGAAAGATATTAATTGAGAAAAAAATGAAGAAAAAACAAGACAAAGAATGTGCGGTTTGATCGTTGAGTGATACACTCGGAAGGTTAAAGATCACGGGAGACGCAGATGAGAAAAACGAGATACCTTATTTAGAAGATATTGAGGGCCTTCAAAGGACGTACGAGAGCTAGAGCAATCTCCCATCTTAACTACCTACCTCCATTGATGCCACTTTACCATAAGGATCTAATATTCTTGTTACACAATTACAAGAAGCAATAGCTAGAGGGCCAACAATAACAAAAATTTGCACAATCGTCCAGGATTCGCGCTGGAATTTGCCTTTGACTATATCTGGGCTTACTCGTTTTTCATGTCGCATTGGTGAGGCGAAATCTTACGAATAATAGATACATATCAATTTTTGCAACGCAAAAATATGTATAAAAAAACTGATAGCTATTTTTAACCCAAATCTTACTAGCGCAGTAAAAAACCTTCATTTTTTTGTCGAAATCCTTTTATATAACTTTTTAATCAGGACTGCATTTTGCAATACAGAATCTGCACAAGGAATCTCAGGACACTTAAACTATTTCGGGAATATGGCAGAAATAATTGTTCCTTGTCGTAAAATAAAAGTCAGTCGAGAACATTTTGACCTAACTTTGCGGTCACTTCATTGTTCTGCACAGCAATGATTCGCCGGCGCAAACTTTACATTGAAAACTAAACATTTACTGACTAACACTTAGTTCTCGGTGTGATGCAATAGCTTCGACTTCTTGGTAATCCCCATTGCATACACGTTGAAATCAGGGGCAACTCAAGAACAAGTGTCAGTCAAGTTTAAACTTCGGCTTATTTTTCTAATTTAAAATTCGATGACACTATTCTTTACTGCTAGTTTTCAACGCTTAATTTTCAAGATAGTCAGTTCCTCGAAGCTTGGTACTCTGGAGTCGATGGACTCGTCTTTGCAACAGGTGTGGGAACCTACGTACGGCGTCAACCCACAATCGTGGGGACGGGTCCATATTTAGGGACTCACACCGATTTATATATGGCCCAGATATAAATGAACCTCTGAAAATGTGTCCCTTTCCACCCTCCACCACACCTAATAAAACTTTCGGAAGTACCGGAGAGGTTAGTATCCACGGAAAAAATAGACTGCTTATGACGACTATCCTATTTTTTCCGTTAGAGTAAGGTTAGATTAGTGGGTTAGGTAGGTTTTTCTAAGTTAGAATAGATTAGTTAGGTAAAATAAGCTTTAAAACAGTGGTCGTTCCCATAACTGTTGGTACACAATTCTACGTGTGTAGTTAGACACACTCTATTGAATACCTCCCTCGATACCAAGTGATCAGTACTAATTTTGCCCTGCACTTATGGAATTATGATATTTCCTGCTTCCAAATGATTCTTGTAACATACTGAGTCTCATCCTTCCAGAGTGAGTCACTACTATCACTTTAGACCAAGTTGATAAGGAGTTTTTAATAAAACATCGGCAGAGGAATATACTACCATACCGCACGGAGGACGTAAAGGCAAAAAGGCATTTACCGCAAGTTAGTATTTTTTGAGTATCACTACATCCTTTTAAAATGTGCTAGAAAATTTTGCCCTCTGGTTTCAATTTCCGCAAAAATCATACCTGAATCACACCCTCGATGAGCTCATCAAAGTGCAAGCTTCCGTAAAAAAGAAAAGGTGATTCTACCAAATTGTGTTTTTTTTAGACGAGGCGGCAACAATGCATGGAAGACTCTACCGCATAGAACAACACAATGTCAGACACAGCCTCAATTTTTTCCTTTTAGCGCGGAATCATCATTGGCAAAGAGCGTAAATGTTTTCAGTCGTCATAGTTTCTTGAGAGGTAAACAATATTATTTGTAAAAGGATGCACGATTACTTAATACTAATGAGCTTTAAGTTGAGTGACGTCACTCAAAATCTCTTGCGATATCGTTTTAAAAAGCCATCAAACGTTTAAGGAAGTAGAAAACGATCACATTTCATTCTTTTGCAGAGCCGTCATTTGGGAGGGCGGGGGGGGGAGGGTTAATTGCCTCTCCCCCCGCTTGGGCCGTAATAAATATTGTGGATCAAATTTGCCAAAAACTTAATTTTTTAATACTTTTAATTGTAGGTTTTGAATCATACCGCGAGAAAAGCCAATTTTTTTCGGAGGAATAGAGGTTCATGTTGGTATCATGTTATTTTTACGGGCAAAAAAGGAGTCCTGAGTGTATAGTAATTTCTAATTTCGTCGTCTTTTAGTGATGAAAGAGACAGCACCTTTCATTAACCGAATTAAGAGGGAAACCAAACACGCAAATTGGCTTGGAACGGCGCGACTTAGAGAGAAATGATGACGAGGACTTGAGATGAAAAGGAGAAGCCCCCGGCGCGGCAATCGGCATGTAACACATATTAGCGCCTACAAGACTGCACGAATACTTCACGCATTGCATCAAACACAGTGCGGTCACTGCGGTCAGCGTGAAACGGATAGCGCCTACAAGAATGCGTGAATACTTCACGCATTGCGCCAAAGGCAGTGCGGTCAGCGTGAAACGCTTAGCGCCTACAAGACTGCGTGAATACCTCACGCATTGCGTCAAACGCAGTGCGTTCAGCAGCAGTCGGCGTGAAACGCATAGCGCCTACAAGACTGTCGGAATACTTCACGCATTGTGCCAAACACAGTGCAGTCTGCGCGGCGCGGCGCGGCGCGGCGGCGGAAGTTAAAATAATTAAATTACATTTATGTTTCTTCTTTCATAATTTGTTCGTTCATTTCTTATGAATGGAAGGCCTTGTCCACACAGAGATAGGTTTACGGAACTTATAACTTGCGCGCAAAGTTCCTTGAACTTTTGCTAGTAGTGTTAACAGGGCTTTCCCAAAACATATGTCCAATACGAGTAAACGAGTCTTATGCACCCCTCTCCCGCAGGCACGTTTACTTGATGGTTTTTATTGGTATATCAAAACGAATGAGAGGAGGGCGGCAAAGTACAGGCGGCCCATGGGCGGCAGGCAGGTAAATCCGGCCCTGGCGGAAACGCTCTACAAAGTGCTAGTGATTTTGGATGTGACAGACATTTTTTTATATCAAACTTCTGAATTGAGTTCAGATCGAACTTTGATGAATATTTTTGCCGAAAATTAAGCCTTGAGTGTGATTATCATTGATTTCTCAGCCGATAATACGTGTCCTTATGAGTCGGGTTTGTTTACATTGGTTCAACTTTGGAGCTCCATGATAGCCTAAAACTGAAGCACCAATCAGAAAGTGACACAGAGATGGCAATACTCTCCCGTATAGGTACAGGTAATCTAGGCTGATCCAGATGCGCCCGGCAGGAATCGGGATTTGCCCGTACCGTATTCGCTCATTGCACGTTTTAGGGACACATCGCGATACAAGGGCAATGCTATTTGCAGATTTATTGTTTTATCTGCAGAGACGAGCATGCAAACCAGTGTGTTCGCAGCGAACACCTTAATAATCGATTCTTTACCATAGCTTCAAACGGAGAAATATCGATAATCGATCATACACGCCTCGCCACTGATGCAAAAAAACGGATGAGTGCAGACTCGCGACAGAAGCTCATTTTTTTCATGCGGTTAAAAAAAAAAGGAAAAATCGAGAGGGATGGCGATAAAAAAGTGATGTCCCGTTGAGTCTTAATTTGTTATCCACATGCCCGAGCGCTGCCAAAAATAATTCATCCCATCCGATGCGTGTTGAACTTTAGAGCGGTGATTCGGCTTCAAGCCCCACGACCGATAGTGATCGTTTATAGATAGATTTCAAAGATTCTGGGAACCAATACTGAGCCAGAGCAGCAAATATGGATAACAAGAGAGGGAAAAGAGCGGGGGAAAGTAAATGAGAGGGGACGGAGGGGAAGGGACAAAGGAGATAATGGAGCGACACATGCAAAACATCTGAGCTGTTTAATCCAAACAGTGAGCCGAGCCTAGTTGCTGTGATTTTGTGGGGCGCAAAATTAGACGCCTGCCGAGCTGCCTTATTCCAGTGCAGCGTAACACACAATAGAATAGTGGATTACCTAACGTCCTTTTTCTGTGTATTCCGACAGCAAAGCTTTGCAGAATGGCATTCTGCCCAACATTACGCGTCCATTACCACCGGGCGTTGCCAATTTGGGGACGAGATACCCCCCAATGATCAGAATCTAAAAATCTGTAACATCCAAGAAACTGAGAAATTTGGTTTCTAATTAATGGGGGCTCTTAAAAATTCTGGTCTTTACTGATTCCCTCTAGAAAAATAGGAGCTTTCTGATTTTCGAGGATTATGATAATTGTGAGCTTTTAGCTCAATGGTGATTCTGGGTTCTCTCAGATTTTAATGAATTCCCCATTTAAATTCAGAATATCTATTAAGAATTCTGATTCTGAGACGAAATCAGGGGCGTCACACAAGTAAGTATCAAGGATGAGTGAGAGAATTAGAATTTTCACTTTTTTCGACACTATTTTTCAACATACCAAAGAATTCGGGAGAGAATTATTAAAAGTTTGACTTTTTTTGAAACGACTTATATGCTCCTTGCAAGAGCCGTAAATCCTCGATTTAAAAAACTACAGAGTGATATAATAAACATGATGCGTCCACTGGTTTTTGTCAAATATCTACACACACAGACGAGACAGCTAAATCTAAAGTTAATTCTAATGGTCCAAAAATACTGGTGTATTTTAAATTCATATGAAGCATTAATATTGTATTTGGAAAGATATCGATAGCTAATGAACAATACCGCCTGAACATAATTCGACCCATTTGAAAGAATGGAAGGCGCGGTTCCTTTTTTTCTAGCAAAAGACTCAGCTCAGTCATCGTGTAAACAACCCATTCACCAACGGAGACTATCAGATAATCATAGGAGGGTGATACCACTATTCGACCACGTGGGAGCGCGTTTTGCCTACACTAAAAATTGAAGGAGAACCGATATGGCGTTAAAGTACCGACAATTATTTCAGCAGAAACGAGTTAGTGATTTTACCGCATTCTATACAGTATAAAATACGTAAGCTGATGTTTGTATTTTTTTCCGATTTTGAATGGGGAACGGTGCAATGATGCAGTAATATCTGAAAAAATTGGAAATCGAACCTTAAAATTACAAAAATAGCGAAGTTTTCTCTTCGATCTGCAAAATTGTCAGTTTGCAGATAGGCGGTATTTTTCGTTAGGCATAGATATGATATTGTCTCTCTTAGCCGAATCTCGGCCCTTTCTCGCAGTTTTTACTTTTTTATATTTTTTTAAAACATTTGTATTATTTTGACTATTTCTATCAAACAGAACTATGTGCATTGAGACATGAGCCCTGAGGCCCTTAAGAATATATGCATAACAGGGCTCACGTCATAGTGCACATAATTCCGTTTGGCAGAAATACGTCCATTTATCATTTTGCTTCTTTCGTAAACTGCTCTTGGAAGAGTACGGCATAACTTATTCTCCACTCTAAATCCCAACAGTCGTAGCTCAGTTTGAGACTGGACGCAGCACCGATAGAGAACATAGTGACGGAATGTGAGAAAGTATCAATAACATTCGTAAGTTGACCGACGTTTTCCTCAAGAAGTCTACGAGATGCCCTTGAAGAAACTATGCAAAACAAGCGGATATTAGAAGAAATTGCAAAATGGAAGCGTGAACGGTGTAGGTGCAAGCTCCAATTAACCGAGTTCACTTTATCTTTTACCTAGGACAAACCCAATTGTAGCGGCATTCATCGGAATAATCTCACTCTTTCTGAGCTAGAGCTGTGCAAGTCTAGATACATTTACGGTTTGTTAATTGACATGTCGCACAATTATCGCTGAGAATCACGTCTTGGGATCACACCAACTTTCCTTCCCTCCAATGAAATTGAGCGCACCATTAATTGCCAATAAATTTGAATTCCTAATTCCTGTAATAGCGATTCATTTCCGTTCATAGAATCTTACAGTATTATCACTTGAGGATACAGCGGGAAGACCTCCAGAGCGTTTGCGGACGCTCGGAAGTCCATTCCTGACATGAAATTTCCCATACGAGGAGGTTGTTCCATACATATGTAATTGTGGAACTGGGCCCGTGATGAGAAATCTTACAAATTCTCAAGTATTAATGAATAAGGGCCTGAGACGTCTGAAATGTCTGAGACGCCCAAATCGTATTGAATTTTGGATCTAGCCCCCCTGAGAGGGGTGCGGGGGAAGTTCTAACGAAAAACGTTGGGCGTGGTGATGGTGGTGATGACATATGTATACTCGAGTAGAGATTCCGCCGCGGCAAATTTGAAAAATTTCAACTCCAGCTCCGGGGCAAATCGTTTCCCCAAAAAAAGACGATCTTGGTATTATTTTAATTAACCGTCGCACGTCATCGAAGAAGGGACTGTGATTTGGACAGTTTTTGTTCACCTGCATACAATCCGCGTTACTGTAGACTATAAAGAAATTTAATTTTCGGACTGATGACAATTTTTGATAGGCTTCGAAACTGGTCAAACCAAACTGCAAAAAATTATACATGGCAGTCGTGAAAACTCTTATCTACTCGCTGCGTAGGAATACACCGTGCGCTTGTAAGTGAGAAGATGAGTATGAAGCTGGAACAACAATTAAATAGGGTCCCATTGTTCAGTTTCTGAAACCATGCTCTGAAAAAAAATCTTAAATTTTCCACCATGGTTTTATTTCTTGAATCAAGAATGATACTGCTTAGTTTGAGATACTTTTTTGCGTATAACCCAAGCATTTCTTTTCTTGTCCCTAAAGGAAAGTCATCTTGATTCAAGATAAAGAAAAACTTTTGGTCGAAAAATTCAAGGACCATCATGCTAGAGCCAAGCACTTTTTTCAGTGACTTTTCCTGATTTAATTACTGTGGAAATTAGTTGAGGAATAGTGCTTGTACTTACATCATGCTCTCAAGTTGCTTTGAGATCCCTTGGTCTTCCGTGACCATTTCTTTTGGCAAGTTGCTGACGATGTCGTTGGCTTTGTTATTATAGTCCCCTAAGATTCCTCTGTACATGTTGTAAACTAGCTTCCGCACTTGTGGATCCTTGGGGTCCACCTTCGTACCCGAGTTTCCCGACATTTTTCAAAGTTCAATGACACTTTTCCGATCCCTAAACGCACTTCGGTCACTTTCAAACTTCCGAGCAAAACTGAGAACCTCCCATTTCACTGCTTAGCGTTATTATTGTATTATAACAGTGTTATATATTGTGTTATGTAGTATGTACAGTATATTGTGTTAAAGTTTAATTATATATTGAGTGAATTTGAAGGTGATTCCTGGTGTAGTGAAATTAGAGTCTTTCGTCCAGGAGATATAAGCCTCATTTATCGAAGGAATCCCGTCATGAATATTATTTTCTTGCAAGATGAATTATTATCCAGGAGCGCCTTAATGTCAATCTATGCAAACACGGATTACACAATAAATTCTTTTCATCTCATTGTATTTCCGCAACGCAGGCGAGTATTGGCGTGAGTCGAGAGAGCGATGGCGGGGGAGGGGGGGGGCAGATGAGAATCAAGAGAAAGTGTTAAACTCGAGAAACTCCAATATCTAGGATTTTAATATTTTAATTGATTTGCCATCAGTGATTATAGAATACCTTTAAGTAGATGTCCTGTTAAAAGCATGCATTCATGAACCCTTACATAATGCGAACCATGCGAATGCATGCACTATACCTCGCGTCATTATTACTTCAGTGAAGATTTGATACAAATTGATAGAGAAAATGATTTGGAATGAATAGATGGACGAATTGTATGCTTTTTAAAAAAAAGAGAGGTGAGGGGTGGAGAGGAGAGNNAGAGGAGAGGAGAGGAGAGGAGAGGAGAGGAGAGGAGATGAGATGAGATGAGATGAGATGAGATGAGATGAAAAAAGTGAAAAATGTTTTTATGGCGAGGATCGGGCGGTGAGGCGCAAAGGTGATAACGGGTGTAGATTTGGTGAAACAAATCCGATTTGTTATTAATATACAGCACATCAAACAGGTGGGTGGTAGGTGGTTAAAATAAAAACTTGAAGAGCTCTACGTCAACCACCCATCAATATGTCGATATGTATTCTTTCACTGTTTCCCATCACCGGAATTGACGTTTCCGTGCAATATTTTTACACAACAGGGCGGAAGTACTTCGCTTTTTTTACACCACCCCTTAAATAATGTTATTCTAAACTTCAATTTCATGCTGTGAACAAAAAATAAATGAAGTTTACGTCCTCTCATGCTTGTTCCGTTAGGGCTGTGTTTAGTATTTACGACTTAACAATTAGTTCAAGACCTGAGTTGGTGCGGAAATGCATTCTTCACATAGAGAATCTTATTGTTGGATTCATAGAAATTCCAACTCTTGATTCTTAGACGAGAGTTCCCGGGTCAACAGGAGATATCCTCGTTTCAAACTGTATTCCTGTTATTTCAAGGAGCCCTCCTAACTCTTTAAAGTGATTTACGATTGACTTGACGGGAATTCTTGCTCGGGAATCATAAATACTGGAAAATTGTTCTCACTGTTAACGCAAAAATTACACATAACCCGCTAACGGAGTTGCATGCACTCGACATTAGGTTTTTCCTATTTTTTTCCCAGACTTTACAGCAAAAGGATCATTCTTACATTCCTAGGATTTTTCCTGTATTTCTAGTCACATAGAAACATTTAGCCCTTGAGTTTAAAGAATGTGAGCTGCTGGACTAACATGGAATTTCAATATTTTTGAGACCGAAGGTGAATTCAGTGCTAAAATTTGAGGATAAAGATTTTCATGAGTTTCGGTTCAGGACACTCACAAGCATTTAGAAAAAAACGACGATATTCCAAAAATATGGAAGAAGGAATTAACTACGGCCGAGGTCTCTTTTAGATAAAAACCTTATAGAAGAATAAAAGGTCGTATTCTGACGAATCTAGCTGCTGAACCCTCCTGCGACACCCTGTATATTGTTGTCTTTAATTTTGTACCTAATTTTGTACCCTCAGCGGTTCATTGTAGGTGGACACTGGGGCACCTCGCCATAATTACACGATTCATTAGAAGCCACTGTTCGACTACGCTTACACTTTGAACGAGGGCAATTCCTAAGGAATACATTTCAGCCTCTTGGGGCAACGTTTTGCGTCATCGGCTCATCGGCCTCACGCAGCGCAGCGTCGCACAGTGGACCAAGTCAATGGGAGGGGTCGGACATGAATTTGCCGCCTAAAACTGCAAATTCGGATGTATATTTTAGGAGATTCTAAAGTTTGAAGGGTACTAGTCATAGTAAATTTTATGGAGAGACCCAATGGTACTGTTTTTAAGACCTCTACGTTTCATAGTAATGGAGTTATGAGCTTTTAAAGGTTTAAAGTTTTGTTCGACCATTCCCATTGATTCGATCCATTGTGCGGCGCGTCGCGTCACTGTCGTCAAGTCGTGCTATGATGCCACGCCTACAATAACATGCACTGTGTGCTCGCAAAAATTGACAAGTTATCATTAATCACTCAGCAGAAGAAGAACGCCTAGCCAACGAGCTAATAATATGTTTAATGGTTAGTACGGGGAATATTTGTACGACATACTTAGGCTTTAACATTACGAGAACATTACCTATAATGAAACCGAAAAAATAAAATGCTGACTTAAAGTCACGAATGCCTAGATCATTAGAGGTGTGTGATACATATCAAGTGAGGATTCAACTACCTCAACAACAAAACTTAAGTCCTTCACTGCCTTGCTAAGGAAGAACGCCGTATGAGAATTAAAATACTGCCAAATTTCCACTGCGAAATCGATTATTCTCTGGGTTTTTTTCCCTTGGGATTTTCAGATATTTTAGGTCAAATTGTCCACTAAACATTCTGAAAAATTTGAAGGAAAATATTCGAAATTTTCCCAATAAATTCGTTTTTATTGACAGAAATGTAGCGACGTCTGAAGGTTCATACGACGTCCTTTCCTAGCCAGGCAGTGCAATTCCAAGTTACAAAGGTGAGTGCGAGGTTGGTTGTATCAGAATTTATGACCCATCAGACTTACTTTTTATACCGAAAATGCTAAATTACGATTATATCTTTTCTATGAATTCACGCTGGGTAAATAATGGGTGAACACGATGATGCCGTCTATTTTCCTCTAAAACCAAATAAGGAACAGGTTGAGGTATGGAGGGATGGGTCGATAGAGGTGAGTCATCGACCAGGCGGGAAAACTTGTGTATTTAAACTCGTACGACCGATGACCGATCTAATGTCAATGGCCGTTGTATCTTATCAATAGTTTGAAATTAGCTATTGAGTATGAGTCAGAACGCGTTAAAGTCGTGGTAACTTGAAATTTCACAGAACAAACATGAAACATGGTGTCAAACGTGAGATCATTCGGAAAATTGGGCAACAGTGATGATAGCTTGAGTGCGTGGGCACTTGGGCAGTGCCATGCGGTCTAGAATATAGACGCATTCGAATCAAAAGGAAAAAAATAATTCGTGACTTGAGCCCTGTCATGCTTGTACGCTTACGGATCTCAGAACTCATGTCAAAATGGATATAGTTCCTATTGATTTAAATATGTGCGGCACTCATGATTCTTGTGTCTCACTCTCAAACTATCACACTGGTAACTTGGTAAGAATGTATTAGGAGGCACTCGTGTGACATCATCACTTTCCGCAGAATGCAATGACGCGATTATTTTAGGTATTTGACCGATGAAGAGACTTCATGTGCAAGGTTCAATAGTGACGTATTTTTTGTACTCACTATGAAAAACACTATGAAAATTTTAAGTAACTTGACCAGAATGCATCTTTCTTAGGACCGTTTTCATTTTCTTCGGGTAACGGGTATATCCCGAAAGGACCAAATAATGAGAAGCTGAATGTGGAACGGATACCTAGATTCGACAATGGAACATCGAGTAAGTATTTGCAAATTTGGTTTTTCTTTCTTTATAGGCAATCGCGGATACATGAGGTGGTCACATCCTAAGGGAAGAAGATCAGGAAAAACGCTTTTAAAAAAACTGAAAATACTTCCCGCTTTCAGAGCATGCGCACTTCTTTTCTGTAACAATGGTTTAGTACTTTTGTAAGACTAGGGGTCCGCCCCCTGACTGCTTCGCGGTGATGTCCCCCGGGGCGCTTTGAGCCTCAAACGTTATGCATTATGCGTTACTCTTTAGATTTTATACCATAGAGTATGATAAGAAATGACGTGGGAAATTTGAAAAATATTGTAACAATTTCACCTTCCGAGGGATTTTGGGTTAATTGTAAACCACGTCCGTTTATATGAAATCACGATGAAAGAGGTAGCATGTAAAGAACAAATGAATAATGACTCATTCATCTGAATAATTTGCACACCGTGTTAGCCTTGAAATTTGCTTTAATGGGCCACTAATATTCAATGAAAATGTGTGCAGTCACGAACGCTGCAAGGGTACATTATCACTTGTGCTGGTTTAGCAGCCCCGGTAAAGGTCATAATGGGACGGAGGGGGTTAACCCGGGCCTTATACTGAAATAATGCGTAAAATTTCAGGAGTTACCTCAAAAATTTTTGAAAGATTCAAAATTCCATATTAAATTCGAATTTCAGAGGTTCAAATGGACGTATTTATGCTAAAAAGAACTATGTTGTACGCAAAATCTATGCACATACTTCCTTTTAGCATAAATACGTCCAAATATTCTTGTATGCGAACATAATCGGTGAAATACGTTACAGAGGAGGAATTTTAAAAAAAAAAAATGTTTATCTATGGTCCATGTACGATACTGTCGGTCAAAAATTTCTTTACCAAAGGTACTGGTGAAGAAAAAGTACTGGAAACTCAAAACTTTGGGTACTCTATAACACTTTTGGCAACGTACTGCGCGAGAATTTCGCCATCTTTCTTGGTTTTTTCATCATATTTAGCTTAAATCTCCACTTTTTGTGCACTCCCTTTTTGTTCCACTCTCTTTGCTGAATGCAAGTCTACTGGAAGCAAACATCCTCCCAATTCTCATGCGGTTTCATCTTGAAGGAACGTTCGAAGAAATGAATGGGGAAGAGAATCCCCCGCCTTCACTGACCAACTCAACGCCGATGCAGTTGTGCGACATCATGCGCGCTTTCTGCCTCGCACATACATACAAATGTCTATCATATAAATAAACTATTAAACGACATCATAAGTTTACGTGATATATGCCATATCGGGTGAGGATGCTGGAGTTGGAACTGATCTGGCTATATTGAACGAAGTAATCTGAAAAATGCCCCATGCCATCGAGATTAGCTATAGCCACTTCCGGTCAAGCCAGAATATCTCCTCTCCATGGAAGGGGCATCCAAACTCTCTCAATCCGGAAATCAGTTGCAATTCCTGACGCTTCTCCTACTTTCGGTTATCACCGATAAAACACTATAGCATATACTTTTTAAAGCACTAGATCAATACTTTCCCAAAAAAATCCATGAATAAATTTAACGAAAAGGGGACTATCGGAATGCGGTCACATTCTCACCAATCATAGATTCTGGCTGAAAATGAAAAAATATTTTCACTATTAACCTTAAACTGGAATTCCTAGACGGCGCTTATTCCTTCTCGAGGCGCGCAGCACATCCGATCCGAAATGCGAAAACAGCGGAGGCTATTTTGGTTGGGCGCGGTAAACAAACGCGAGACGCGCAGAGGTTATAAAATGTATCGACGCGAAAAACACGGGCTCACGGCGCGAAAAAAACACTCGGAGATCGTAAGAGCATGCACAAGGACCGGTTGAGCACTGATGATTGTTGGCGGCGGCGGTGTTGCTCTCCTACATCGCGCGTCGTCGCCCGCATCCAGCGCCGAGACAACCGGTCAGACACATGGAGGTATGACCTCAGTCATCGTCTCCTTCCTCCTTTTCCTCCACTTCTTCACCTCTCCTTTTTCACCTCTCCCCCGCCCCCGCAGAGCCCTCTGCTCCCTGCATTAATGGCACTCAGACTTTGCACCTGGATCAATGCCTTCTCATCCAGATGCAGAGCATTTTTCCACCCAGCCTATGCACTGCCCTGCTAAGGAAGAACGCCGTATGAACATTCGAGAGTTGCCAAATTTTCCTTGACAAAACATGTATCTTTGACGACATTCATGCACATTTTTCTTTGTCATTTTCAGATGTATTAGATTGAATTGCGTACGAAATTATCTGAAAATTTTAGAAAAAAATATTTAAAATTATTTTCCCGCAAGGAGTCTGCAGTATTGCAAACAGAGATACGTGGTTTCCCACTTTGGCCATGGAAATTTGGACTTCGCAAGGAGATAAGAAGTAGCTCAATTGATCCGAGATTGAAGCATCCAAGCTAGGAAGAAAAAAAATCCCAAATCCCCAGATTTGTGGAGGAGGATTCCTTAGATTTGCCTTACGTTTGGTGAATTTGCTCAGAGTAACATTATTCGCTACCATACTGTCTACTGGTGATTACCATACTTGTATCTCTGTATCTCAAACCTTTTTTTTTTTTTTTTTTTTTTTTTTTTTTTTTTTTTTTTTTTTTTTTTGGGTGCAGTTCCCAATATGGTTGACTAAGAAAGAGGAGCCTGGAGCCATTCGCAACGGCGCAACGTTAAATCATTAATCCATGATGCTGTAAACGTTGGTAAATACCGTGCTTGACCAGGAAGGAGGGAGCCACGGCGGACAGTGGATCGAGTCAATACGAGAGGTCGGGCAAAATGTGGAATCTTTAATCGCTTATAACTTCGATTATACAAAACTTTGAGGTTCTAAAAGTGGTTTTATTGGTTTCCTCGTAAAATTTTCCTTTGAGAGCACCTCTTGAAATTTAAATGTGACGAAATAAACATAAAAAGTTGCAGTTTTAGTCAAGAATGTCATGTCAGACCTCTTTCATTGACTCGATCCACTGTGCGGCGGGGCCGGGGAGAGGAGAGGATCAAAATACCGAAATCCCACGGATGTGTCGACGAACACTCAATGAGCATGCGTCATTTTTTTCTTGGAAGAAAAAAGTGGAGAAATTATCATCGAGTGTTAAGTCTCTCTCCCTTGCCCAGTTCATTTTTATCCATTTAAAGGTCTTTTCTTGTGTATTAAGTGGCGGAGTTGCATAAATTAAACCAGAAAGTTCAAGATCAGGATTTTGGACTATAAAAAGTTGATAAGAACATCAAACTAAACTTAAGAACATAACATGACACTGAACATAAGAACTTTGTCTACCCCTTCGCCTGATATTTCAATCATTAAAAATGGTGATCCTATTGAAATGCCGTCTCTAGCACAGAGATAATGAAGCTGATAGTTTGCCTGCAATTCGTGAGATAGGCAAAAGTGGACTCATAGGAGTCGAAATAGTTGTATCAAGATTCCGTGAACTCTGAACTGCGGTGCGCGGGTAACGACCCCTAAAAACTGTTAGTCGCTCAAATACTCTCTGTAGTTCAACATTTTTTGAATTATGCTTTGTTAAATTGAGGAAGTAAAACCTTTTAAGATATCGCAAAGCACATGAATCTTTTTAAAATATTAAGATAATCAACAAAATGAGCCTCTATTTATTCGATCCACAGTCGTATATCCAATACTTTTAAAGTACATCTTCTTGTTCTTGGAATCTGTTTTGAAGTTCTTACTTAGAGAGTGGGTGTCGGGTGAGGAAAAATTTTCCGAAAAGGAGATGTGTTGACATGAAGAAAAATCGAAAGATGTGAACCTTTCTACCGACAAAACACAAGGAAAATCCAACGAATTGCGAGTTTACATAAATCCATGGGTGTTTTGCCAGAATACTATGAGAACCTGCTTGGTTTTAAGGGAAAAGTTTTGACAGTAGAATTTCCGGAAAAACAGTTTAATCCGATGCACGGCCATACACTCATAATGGATGTTGCGCCCTAACTTCAGTAGCTTCAAGCAAACTCCCAAAAATAACGGCTTATGTCACGACTCATAAATTTCCGAGCATATACGAAATTTTATCCACAGGGAGGCTACCCACGTTCAGTTTTCGAAGTTGCCGCGTGGTTGAGGAAATGTTTGATTTAATTTCTGGAGTTCCTCTACGGTAACGAACATCCGAACACTAATAAAAAAGGGAGGGAGAACTGCGGTATGACCATATGTGAAATTTAAAAAGACGATTTACAGCCAGAATTTTTCCAGTGGTTTGGTAATAAGAAGGTGACGAGCAAATAGTTTAACAGTAGCCTCCTGGTGGGAATAGTGAATGAATAAATAGTTATACAAGTATTAGATCACAACTTGGATCGTTTCAAGTAAGGATGGAATGAAATAAAAAAGGGGAGGGGCAAGTGATAGAGCAGCTTGAATGAACCCTTAGAAAAGACACGAATAAAGATTCACTGCTATGTTTCCTCCTAAAACTTTAAAACGAAACAGGTTACGCGTTTGACAATATTTAAAATCAATTGAAAAGTGATTGGTTTACATCAGAATCAACTGTCTTTGAAAAAGTCTGATGAGTGAAGTTTTATAATTCATATGAGCAGATGACCAAACACAGCGGTGTTTGAAAATTCAGCCATTTAGCACGTCTAGTTTGCAGTGACATATCACTTTCGACTTGATCATTTTGTTATTTTTTTTGTTTGTAGATAAGGTCATTTGACAGGAATCATGAATAAATCCTTCCTGGAATATAGAAAATTGCCCGCAAAACGATTCAGAAGAACTCAAATGAGCTTTTTTTTTTTAAAGAGGTGAAGCTCTTCATTTAATCGTCAATTTTCTGAACGACTTTTACGACAGATTCCTCTTTTTATTTGTTACTTTTTAAACTTGCGATTACTAAATGAAAATGGTGATTTGACAGGGGATAATACGATTAGAGATGAAATTTCCAGTATTTTGCTGAGCGCTGATGTCAAAGCAAAGAACAAGAATCGAAAAACTAACCGGCAAATTTCATATATAAACTGCTTTCACATCTCACTGTCGCTTTTAGGCAATTGGCACGTCAAAGTTGAGGGTGTAGCAATCTATGGACTAAGTATAGGTAACTGGACCAAATTTTGCGATTTATAGGTACTGCGATTTCTGGCTCATTTTAAAAACAGCATATACATCATCATATTCCTTATGCAGATAGGTGTTTTTATGTGCGAGTCAGAAATTGTAGTTCCTTATCGCAAAATGCAGTCCAACTGATATGATACAAAATATTTATTCAACAAACAGAAAGACTAAAAAACCGTTATGAGAAATTTAACTGTTTTACAACAAATATCCATAATTCCTTCCTCTTCAGTTATTGGCTCATTTCATCGAGCTTAAGTCGCTTACTTCAGCGGAAGTCCATGGAATCAATGGAATCATTTCTGTAAAGAGTTTTGATTTCGACAGCCGCTCATTCAACGATTGATTTTAAAAAGTCAAGATATCTTCTTAAATGTTCACGCCCATGTTTAAAAATTTCACGAATATTAGTGCAGTTTTTAAAGAACATTTCACCAAAAAATAGATGTCAAGTCCTTGCCATGATGATAATTGACGATTCGATCTATCACACCCAACTAATCCACCGACTCTGGATGGACCTGATATTTCACACTTTAGGTATTACCATTCAATCAAAGAGCCGGCGCCGATTGTTATTCATTCAATCAGAGAGCAAATTGGATATAGCTCTTATTCCTTTCAGCATCTATGGGACAAAACCAAGATAATATGGAAAAAAGAAATAGGAAAAAAAACAAATCCATCGGAATTTGAAATTAACTCCATATTTTACTACATTCTTTATACGAAACCATTTTTCGAGATGAATGTCCTCATTTACGCGAATCGCTGTCTTGTGCACACGAAAACCAAGTTAAAGGAAAAATAAGAAGAGGGGTGTAAACATTTCTTACCTCCAGGGTGCCGGGTCCATTCTTGATTTGTTTCTGGAAAAGAGGAAAAATAAAAAAACGGAGCGTTTAGAAAATAGAAACAGAGAACCGGGAGCAGATATTGACGGTGTCGCGACAGCTATTTTGGCGCAAAACAATTGAAGCTAGAAAGCCGTTAAACTCCGCGAACCTATAAAAACTCCATAAATTAGAGCCTTTTGACTGGCCGGCGATGCACTTCGGAGAAAATATTCGAGTCAAAATTCAAACAAAACGTAACTGCTTGGCGCGAGGAGTGGGTATGCAAACTAAAAATGATTTAAAAAACTAAAATCTGATAAAACTGTAAAATTCAACTACTTAATAATATAAGCGTGGGGAATTGGTGCATTTTAAATTTTAGGAAGAGGCAACTCGCCTCTGTCGGAAACAACTTGAGAAAGAATCGGCCGAAGCACCGATGAAAGGGAGAGAAAGAAGAAGAAAAGAGGCAGAATCCGTAAAACAGAAGCAAAACGAATGTGGGCAGAGAGCTGAGACAAAATTAGAAATAGGTTCGCCTTCTGCCAACTTTGAAGACTAAAAATGTTTTTCCCATGTATTTCTGTCTTATATCTTGTATGTTTTTGATTATTTTTACGTTTATTTTTCCTACTTTTTTTTTATTCTTTTTTTTCTCACGATACCTCTTTGAATCCTTTTCCATACTTCAATTATTTCTGGCGAGATTAAAAATCCTATCAATTTTTTCACCAGAATAATGAAAATACTTGTAAATGTCAGGGCTATAGTCGTATTTCAAGGGCTGTGCTTGATAGAGAATCGCCATTGTAGCTTGACTTTGATACTTGTCTTCACTTGACAGGTCGAAAACTGATTCAGATGAGAGCAATCTAAAATTTCATTTGATTCGCTGAAGAAAATTGATACACCTAATGCACTCGATTATTTCACTCTGAAATGTAATCAAGTAGATGATTCCCTTTTTTCAATACTGAAATGGGAGTCCAGATGCTGTAAATTGCACGGTGATGTATTCTTCAATTTTTGCTTCCCTCGAATCCATCTCCTTTTAAATAGCTGATTTTTACACTAAGTAAATGCATTAACCTTGTAAGGGATAAGGAATGCTAGTAATTACCCGTAGCATAATACCTTCGCATCACCTGTGGCACCTGTGCGTTAATCTCCACTCGTATTGTTTCTCACTCGTCCCGAGCAGTTCGCCTTCAATATCTCGATAGGCAACTTGACCTGCTTAGGAGCAGTAATAGTTGCTCCAGTATTTCGGCAACGCGTACTCAGTTTATTCATGGCTGTGGCGGTTCAATAATGATACTTCCCATTATTACCTATTTGTGACACTTCTGCAAATTTTACTTTATAGTCTTCGATGGAACCCTCATCATTTTTAAGGCCCCAGGAACTCAGTAGGTCTCTCTGTGCATTCTGAATTCGAGGCTTTACGTGCCCTCTCAGATTTCCTTGATACTATTTAAGAACTTTGGGGTCTTAAAATATTAAAGAGAACTATAAAATCATACACATTAGGAGAAATAAGTAATAATCTACGGAGGAACATTGCCCTTTCGGAACACCGCAGTAGAGTTTTGGGAGGCGGTCCCCTCCTAGCTTCGCTTGCATAGTCCGCCCCTCGGGTTTTTTTTCTTTTTTTTCTATCTTTTTTTTCTTTTTTTGGGTAAAAGTATTAAAAGTAAAAGATTAAAATTGAAACTTACTCGTTGGCAGTTGGTTTGATGGGAGGCCGATGGCTTGTCGCTGGAATGGGAGGCAGCGCTCTTTCAGGTTGATATGGCGTCGTTTCAACGATGTTGAACTTTGCATCCTCGAGATCCGTGGTTGGAAAAGGGGGCACTTTTTCAGGTTGATATGGTGGTGGTTTTTCAAGGCTATTGAACTTGGTCTCCTTGGGAAGGTTTGGGATTACGGGTGGGGGCAATACATTCTCAGTTTGATATGATTGTTCTTTTTCAGGACTTTTGAATGCCGTATCTTGAATGTTTGTCAGTGTTCGGGTCGCAGGCTTCAATTGAGCTGATCTTTCGGGACTGAATCGGTTCGGCTTTTCGGGGCTAAGGCGAATTGTTTGACTCGGAGCGACTGGTTTGGTTTTTTCAGGGCTGCGTGATCTTTTAGATTCTTCTACCGTTTGAGGTGGGTTGGAAAAAACATGCTGGAAATGCCTTGTTATGTCGTGCTGATCTGCAGTCATAAAGTTCTCATAGAACTGATTTTCTTTATACACCGATCTTTCAGCGATAGAGCTTTGCTCAATCGAGCTATTTTCACTATATAATTGTTCCGTTGTGAAATTTGACTTTCTACTTTGGGATTGAGCGTAAAAGTCTCTCTCATCGGACACAAATTGTTTCTCTGTCCTTACTTGTTCTAAATTTTTGTAATTTTGTTGAGAAATATTTGCCTCGCTCTTCAGCTGCGATTTCTCGAAATTGACATTTTTCATTGTTTGCATTTTCTCTGCAGCAGTGGTGTACCTCGCCCCGTCGTTGCAAATTTTACTCAAGTTGTATTTGATTTCATTGAAGCAGACATCATCCTGACTATCGCTCGATATTGATTGAGATTGATTTTCTATTTTAATCGGTGAGTATTGAGGGTCAACCCGTCGAGCATTTGAGTTTTCTTGATTAAATTGTTTCGGAGTTCCAGTCTGAGGACCGATTTGTGATTGATATTTTGAATAACCCTCCGAATTAACCGAAGTATCAAAACGATTGATGTAAACATCAAAATTCGTTGATTCTAGATTTGTCTCCTCTGCAGAGTTTGTACTTTGATGGCCGGCATGCTGGTTTTTCTGACTTTCCTCAAATAAATAACTTTGCAAATTTGAATGCAATTTACTATCATCCGTTTTGCTCTCACTCAGATTGATTCTGCGGTTATTCAAAATGACAGCGGCTCCGTCACTTCTTTTTTCATCAGAGAACTTCGTGATGCTCGATTTGATGTTCTTCGAGGAAACATTTTCTTTCGTGATATCTCGATACTCCATTGAGGATCCGCTAACGGATTTTTCGGCTCTATATTCTTGCTCGCTTTTACTCTGAGGGATCCCATCTCCATACGAATATCCTGTTACCGATGTATCATTACTATCGATGTGATCTTCGCTTTGATTCAGCTCGGTGGACGAACTGGGGTCAGCGGTGACCGGAGTAGCAGAGAACTCCCACCTCTGCGTGGCTCGGTTGAATATCTTGCCACCTCTGACGGGCTGAAACACTTCCTCCACGTCGGTGGATTTCTTCATTCCACCAAAACCCTCCCCGTGGCCATCGGAGAGATTATCGTAGGGAGAGAAACAGTCTTCTCTTGAGGCCTCTCCCACCTGGTATTCCTCCGAGGTTTCCACAACTTCTCTACTATACTCTTTGGTATTTCCTGCGCTCGACTCAACGGGGAACGGGAACACTCTCGGTTTGTGACTCGTCGTGGTCGTCGAGTAGAACGTGTTGTTGGTGGATTTCCCAGACTCTTTGGTATCGCCCGACGCCGCGTCCTCATGGAAAAAAGGAATGCTCGAGTTACAACGAACGTATTTCGCTGATTTAGTTTGAGCTTGGGTTCTAGAGTCCCGCTTCAGCGTCTGGCAGTTCCGAGTGTCGAGTGTCTTTCCCCCGTCGTCGGTGCCTTCGCAATAGCTCGACGCTCGCCAGCTCCGGTCGTTGCTTTTGCTCTCCTCGTTCAGCTGGGGGTTGGACGAGCGGAAGAAGGACTTGCTCAACGGAGCGAAGGTCTCGCCCTCGTGGAAGGTGCGGCGTTTGTCGTTGAAGAACTGGGAGTAGGGGTCGGTGAGTCGGGTGCGGGACTCGTGTCGGGGCGGAACGGGCTCCGGGTGCATGGCCCCGGCGTCGGGGGTCGACGACAGGCTCGGGGCTTGCGACCCCGAGGGCTCCGAGATGCTCCGCTGGATCCGCTCGCCCGAGCGGAGCTTGAAGTTCTCGTAGTAGTTGCTCAGCTTCGGCTGGAAGTCTTTCGGCTGCTTCAGCTTCGGGTACGTCGAGCGCGGCAGGAAGCTCCGCAGGTCCGCTACCGAGATGGGGGTCCCCGATTGCTCCGTCCTCGAGATCGGAACCCCCGATTGGTCCGTCCTCGAAATCGGAGTCCCCGATTGGTCCGTCCTCGAAAGCGGAGTCTTCGATTGCTCCGTCCTCGAGTTCGGAGCCCCCGATTGCTCCGTCCTCGAAATCGAAGTCTCCGATTGCTCCGTCCTGGAGGCCTGCGCCGCTGGAGCGATAACTTGGCTCTTGGCTACCCTTGTCTCTGCGCTCTGGACCTTCGAACATTTTTCGTAGCTCGCCGTCGACTTGCGGAAACTCGAGCTCGCTACAGTTCTACCACTTTCAAGCTCCGCGGCTTGGAAATTCTGGGACTTGGAATTTTGATACTGCGTGCCGTTGGCATTTTCAGCGATGGTATTTTCTGGTTTTGAGCGGTTGTTGGTCTGATGGTTTTCTTGGGCGGGAACTTGGTCCGGACGTCTGTTTGAGTTGCGCCAAGGGGCTGTGGATTCCTGTGCGCGTTGTGAGTCGGTGTTGTTTCGTGATACTCGGTTTTCTGAGTTTATGTCCGAACTTGCTAAGTAAGTTTGGTGGTGGTGAGCTTGCTGCTCTGATTTCTCCACGGTTGAATAAGTTTGGGTGGCGCCATTACTTCCTCTCTCATCGTTTGCTTTCCTCTCGGACGTGTACCTCCTCGGTGGAATATTTGGAATCACTTGAGAATTTTGGGTTTTGGACAGTTGACTTTCAGAGGTGTAGTAGCTACTGTTACTTTCCGCCGCATGGCTGGTCCTCTCATTTTCTATAATATGTGAACTCGTCTTTGATTCTAAATTTTGATGAGTGTTGACGTTGTTACACTGTCCGTCTCGGGAGAAAGACTCCCTCTGAGTTTGCCTCCCACTTTGTTGCTCATAATTCTCTTGTTGGACGTAATTCGATTGAACGTGTTGGTTTTCGCTACGGAATGCTTTTTCGGATGTACAGACCTCCTCACTAATGTCTTCAAAAACGTGACTGGATCGAGGGCTTTGATATTTTGGGGGTTTACTGATTTTGTGAAGTTGACTGTTCCTGCTGCCCTCTCCACTAGGGGGTGTAGAGGATTTTAATATAAGAAGCTCTAAACATTTTGATGGTTGAAGTATGAGTTGGGTAGCCTCATGTTCCGCCAAGAGAGCACTGTCCCTTTCGTTTATTTGCAAAACTCTATCTCCGGGTTGAAGATATTGTGAAGCCAAGGTCCCTGATTTCACCTGAAACAAATCCATTTAAAAGAATGATTTTTCACCTAAACCACGAACTCAAGTAGCATAGTGCAAAGGAAATATTTAGATCAGATTTTGATTTAATGCAATAAAGTTGCGTTTTTTACCATGAAATTGCGATCTTTTCACATCTTCCCGTGAATAAAAACCGATTTTAAACAATCAACATGATTAGTTCCATGTGTCAGGCAATTTGCGATGGAATGAGGAAATGCAATGTATTTCAATTTTATTGCAATAAATTTCAATAAAAAGTGGTCCTTTAACCAGTAAGTAAGCAACATACACTCTGGCGCGGTGGCAATAATTTCATCATGTAATCGCAATTTATTGTGATCTGCCTTAATGGGGAAACTGTATCATTTATGAGCTCTGACATTGTTTTAAAAGTCTTGTAGGTATTTTGTCTCACACCCTTTTAAACCGTACAGATCCAACGCTGGCGGCGCATGCTACGTCGTTTAGAGGGAAAAAGAGGCATGAAATGTATTTTTTATATTTATCTGTTTCAGTATATTTAAGTGCTGTTTAGTTAGTACATCACTCTGAATGCCCACTCTGGTTGGCGCCTTCATTTGAAAGCACATGCAAAATACGTGAACGTGATAAGACTAACAATAAGCCTGAACAAAGTTATGTGATTGATTACTTGATCAATTCATTTTTTTATGGAAGATTTTCCTCACAGAAATTACGTTTTCGGATAAAAACTGATTGAAAGATGGGCCGTGGCCAAGTCTTTCAAACCTAGAGCCTGTAAAAATTGCTAAAATTTGAGAGTTAATAAATTTTAAAAAGAGTTGTTAAAATTTTAAAATGCATATACTATACTAAATTAGCAGTTGGTCATATAAATAAAAATAATAATTATTAATATATCATATTAAATATTCTTATTAAATTATTATTATTTTTTTTCGTATCTAAGAATCGATTGGTCGTTTGATTCCCTTTCAACTCAGTCTTATCCTATCCATTCCATCGATAAGGACAGAATTTCAATCATCAACCCATTGGAAGGCAAAGGAAGGTTTTTTTACTCATACATTCTTTAAAAGAAAAAAAGAGGAAGAAAAACTTTGGAAGTTCCAAAAATGAAGATTTCAACAACTATCAACTTTCAAAGATTGAAGTAATCTACTCTTATTTTTCCTGTAAATTTTGGGGAAAAACCCTAATTTCTCTTCAAAGTAACCATAAGTTAAGAAAAATCCTCTTTATTTTTAAAGTCACTCGTGACGATAAGATCCGAATTTGCTTAGTATCAGAATATCCATTCTTGCGAGTCATTGGCATATTGAATTCTGCTCTGATTTTATAAAGCACGCCATTTAAGAGAACGGTCTGGCGTCTCGGGAAAATCTACAATGTTAAGTTGCATACTCCTAGAGAGAGATATCCGGGAAAAGTCGAGTCTCGGGGAAATGGGGAGGCGTGCCAATTTTGGCGTCGAGACAACTAATTAGATAGGGTGGAAATTAAATTTTCAGGGAAATAGAAACCTCAGAAAAGATGTGGTCAACTGAGGGATAGGACAGCGGCCAACTTGATTGGAGTACCTATGCTGCCTGCATTAGCTGCACGGTATGAAGGTCAAGACATGTGGACTGAATCGGAAACTTGCATTCACTGTTGCCGAACATAGGTAGAAAAAATACCCAAACTGATGCAGCTAAATTCGACAGCCAGCCGCTTGTTGTCGGATTTTTCATTTAAGATCGGCAATTCATTTTGACCGAATCCAGGAAAAAAGTTGCAACGTTTCTTCCGTTGCAACGTTGCAAACTTCCGGCAAAGCGCATAAAAACAGCGCAGCCATTGATTTATTCTAAATGTAAACTGATGGAAATTATCGGTTCACATCCTCTGTAAGTCAGGGCCGGATTAGCGCTCAGGAGCCCGAAATGCTAGCGGGTAAAGGATCCGCCAGAATCCGCCTGTTTCGGGTTGCATACTCCGTAAATTGAAGGCGGTCTAAGTTTTCAAAAGAACAAAGCGTCCAAAATGATCTCACTTTGGAGCTCTGCTATATCATAAACTTTAACGGTCCCATGACCTCTGAAATCCCACTTTCAGGACCTCTAAAATCCATCAAAATCTTGAAGACTTCTAAGGAGCCCCAATAGATTCGATCAATCAACTCTTAGAGACAAACAATTGAAAATAATGCCACAGCAAACCGCCAGCCCAGCCAATCTGGCCCTGCTTGAAGTAGTTATAAAGTTTGAGACAACAAAAAATCTAAAAGTTGAAAACGACAATTTATTTGTGGAATTCAAACCTTACCGTATCGAGTTATTTAACCGGCTCGGTAGAATTTTAGTGAAATTTGCATTTGTCGGGATGTTTTGCAACGTTTCCTCCACTCTATACTTTATGATAACTAACTTCAGCTTTTTAACTTTCTTTTAACTCCGGCTGTCTTGAATAAATAACTTTTTAGCTATCAGCAGAGCAGGTGCTTTTTACAGTGACATCATGGAGATAGGCATTGAAACGTCCCTTATCTCAATACCAGCCTTAAACTATTGGCGTTCAGACAGGTTTGCTTACAGGTTGACGCCTTATCTGCAAACTTTCAGCATGAAACTACCTCTCCGTGAGACGCGCAACTGATCCACCATCAATCAAACAAATCTAGAGATGAGGATGCGACTTGTCAACACTGTTAGCGCCACTGAACTTAAATTTACCGCTTCCAAGCTTAAAATTTGGCACCGAATTGGCCCGTTGCCCTTTTTCACTTAGCGAGTTCTGCTAGGTTTTGCTCCCGTTCTGAGACACAAAGCTACGAAGACTGTGTTGCCAAAATGTGATCGGGTAAGTGTGTTAGATAACTTTTTCCCCAGTTTTTTTGGAACTTTGAAGGCCCAGCTCGATTCAGTGCTGGTTTGGGCAATGTTACTCTCTTACTATAATCGCCTCTTTCCTCTCACTTAACTCTAGTCATCTTCAAAGTCTTCGATTTTTTTGGGTAGAAAAAAGTCAATTATTCGGTCACTTCATTGGTAGAAAGCGTCACTTACGAGGATTTAAGATAATAGTTGCGTTTACTTATATGATGCATCTGATGTGATCATGAGTCTGTAATTTCTGCTAGCATCTGCAAACTGATATTTCAAGTGTTTTTGGAAACCTTTCCCTTCAGTAAAAGTGTAAGTAAAGTATTCTTGAATTTTATTTTTACTTCACGTTGTCACTTTGGCAAACATAATTAATTACATAGTTATATTTTTAGACGATTTACACGTCATTTTCCTCCCTCAAGTTTGCGGATTAAAGCTCGTGGGAGTATACTGGAGGTGTAGATCTTTGAACCAGGAAGTTATGAATGACTACGAATCACATGAGCACCTCTGAACTCAACATTTGTATCTCTTAAAATTGAGGTACAGACGTTATTAGGTAAGTAGTCAATTTTATTGGTACCTATTCTTGATGTGCTGAAATCAATCCATAAGCTAATTTCAGACTTTGATTAAAAACTGCAGGCTGATGAGAAAAACTTAAGGTTACCACTTTCTCTCGACTTCGAAATGCCAGAGTTTTCCCTGAGGCTCTCCTAATTTTCCATGAGGTCGTCATAGAAGAATTAATTTTAAACCCTAGCCGTAGTAAGGGTATAGCACTGCAAAATAATATTAAAAACGTTCAACCGTAACGACATGGAATTTGTGGACATTTCCGAATAGATGACCCCTCAGCACAACATCAATATTAAATTGGTTCACATGTACATAGACTGGCTTCTAGTAAGGAGTATCATGTATACTGCACGGAAAAAAGTGTTGGGAGTTACGCCCTAAAATGGTGGTGGCACCCCAATTTGTTGGATAATATGGGCATTCCCAGTAAATTGTGGTAAATAGTACTGCAAGCCAAATTGGGATAGTACCGCAACATTTAAGTTAGCACCCTAATTTATTGGGGTACTACAAAAATTAATTAGGACACTACCACAATTTTAATTGGAAATGTCCATATCCTCCGAGAGCCCCGTGCTCCTATTTTTCGTGCGAAGAATGATTTTTTTCAGGTATAGGAAAAGCTCATAATTCATCACTGAAATGCCCTAGCTTTTCCCTGTTTTCTATAGAATTTCCATTCCCTGAGTTATTCAGATTCTCCAGATTCTCCCGGGAGTGGCAGCCTCACAGAATTCTGTAAGAAAATGTTCTTATTCCCAGGAATCATAGAGCAAAAGTAACAAAAGTAGCTCGACGACGGCGTTACTTTTTTATGATTTTGGCGTCTGTGAATTTTATGGTAAACATGGATTCTGACAGTCTGCCAATCGGGAGGATCGGGCGAGAGAAATAGATCTACTTTTTAAACGGCGGAAAGTTACAACCTTACTGGCACACACCCCGTTACAGTTAGGTACTTCCGATAAAAGCGACTACTTCCGCCTCGTTTGCTGACAGATGTTGTATGATCCGGGCATCCGAGAGACGCCAAGCCGGAGCAACGAGACGTGTTGGGTGCGTTGTAGTGCAACTAACTAATTTTACACGTCTGCTTTTAGCAGACAGACAGGCTTCTCAAACGTCAACAGGTCAATGCCTTGCTTTTGTCTCTATTTTGTGATCATTGAAGAATATGTAAGAGAGAAAAGGGCTAAGAGCCATGTGCTGCGCTGTTTCACAAGTCCACACTCCGTAGTCCCCCGGAGAAAAGAAGAAGAAGAAGAAGAAACAAATTATTTTTCTTCGTCTGACTATGAAAAATTTGCAACTTCCTTGATGCTCATGATTTGTGCTGCTCTGCCAAATCTCAGTAAGAGCTTTGTAGATTATATTTCAATTCATTGCACCTTTTAAGCAAATTGAAGTTGGTTTTACGAGGCAGGTGAGATAAATTCCGAAAGTAAAGAGGCACTTTGGAATAATTCACACTACCCGCACAGATGTTCAATATTAAATACCTTGTAGATGCGTGTTTTGTTTAAAATTAACCAACGCGAGATGAAGACGATACGTTCTTGCGTAGGAAAGACTCAAAACTTTCCATTGAGACAACTTTTTCAGCTGAAATTAAGGTATCACTAATGTCGCAACTTTTTCAGGTTTTCGAGAAAAGGGTGGCAAATGCATTAGATAGCGGGAGATCATGCTGTCTCATAAAATAATGTTGAGTTACTGATGTTTTATCAGAAAAGACATGTATTTTGCCCTAGCTGCTTTCTCATAACTCTCGTTTATTATAGATGTCGTAGGCAATCATAGAAATTGCCGGTAATTTGCAAGCTGCACTACTAATACCCAGAAAAGCATGAAGATCAGAAATTCAGAAACAAGCTTAAGAATGCATTCAATTGGAAGAGTTTCTTTTTTCGCCGTGGTACATCACAGTGAATGACAGTCAGGAGAACAAGTGGCGGCGAATTCATGACCAATGTAGGGTTTGAGTCGGATAGGCAACTAAACTAACTGCCCGAAAAGGCGTTGAGTATCGCGAGAAAATGAAGTTGACGTATTATCGTTCATATTATTTTGTTTTCATTTTTAACCACTTGTTTTTTTTATAATCCTCCTATAAAAATTACCCATTTGCTATATACAATTCTAGCTGGAGCGCACTTCAGCTATGAATTCACGACTCCAAAAATGTCAAAGGAAATCGACAAGGCCAGCGTGCATGGAGGCTATTTCCATTTTAATATTCTGTCACATTCTTACGGGGCAATGATACAACCATTTGAGCTCTCCGGAATGCGTGAGGTATCACGCCGCATTTGAAGGCGTTTTCAAAACAGCCAAGTTCCGATACCCGGATTATCGTTTTGCATTGTTCAAATTATTTTGGTTCCATTTCTAACCACTTGTTTGATTATAATCCTCCTATAAAAACCACCCATTTGCTAAATGAAATTCTAGCTGAAGCGCACTCAAGTGCATTCGTGACTGCAAAAATGTTAACGGAGATCGAAAAGGCCAGCGTGCATGAAAGCTATTTCAATTGCAATCTTCCGTCGAATTTCTAAGGCGCAATGATACAACTATTTGAACTCTCCGGAATGCGTGAGGTATCACGCCGCATTTGAAGGCGTTTTCAAATCAGCCAAGTTCCGATTCCCGGATTATCGTTTTGCATAGTTCATATTCTTTTGTTTTATTCCGTACCACTTGTTTATTTTTAATTCTCCTATAAAAACCACTCATTTGCTAAATACAATTCTACCTGGAGCGCACTTCAGCTATGCATTCACCACTGCAAAAATGTCAAAGGTAAGCGACAAGGCCAGCGTGCATAGAGGCTATTTCCATTTTAATCTTCCGTCACGTTCCTAAGGCGCAATGATACAACTATTTGAGCTTTCCGGAATGCGTGAGGTATCACGCCGCATTTGAAGGCGTTTTCAAATCGGCCAAGTTCCGATACCCGGATTATCGTGTTGCATAGTTCATATTCTTTTGTATTATTCCGTACCACTTGTTTATTTTTAATCCTGAGCACCATGTATCTCAAATTTTAACCTTTAGGTGAATTATTTTGGGAAATTCAAATTTCAGTCTGTCAAATCATCGAAGAATCTTTGTGCCAAAAATCAACTCCAAAATCTCAAAATTAAGTCAAAAGTGACGTTTCCGATTAACCATCGAATCGCTACATTGAAATTCGCTGCGAAATGGAAACAGTGCTTTCAACCTTTTTTTAAAGATTTTGGAGGATGATTTTCGGCACAAAGATTCTTCAATGATTTAATCGACTGAAATTTAGATTTTCTCAAAATAATTCACCTGAAGGTTAAAATTCGAGATGTTTCGATCGTACCCAGATTGCATTGCGCAAAAGCTGAAGATCCACCTTGACCATGACCACAGAAATGTTTAACTATGCTGTGCAGATGTATTTGAAAGAGGTGACTTTTAGTCATGGGCTCGTAGCAGCATCTGAAATGGAGTGCATTCAGTGGCGTGGCGCGAATTGCGATATATCGATTGTTATGCCATTTAAACCAGTGGCGTGGCGTGAATAATCGATTATCGATATCTCGCCATTTGAAGCTATGGTAAAGAATCGATTACTAAGGTGTTTGCTGCGAACACCCTGGTAATCGATATTTTTTCATAGGTTTAAATGGCATAACAATCGATATATCGCAATTTACGCCACGCCACTGATTTAAACCTATGGTAAAGAATCGATTATTAAGGTGTTCGCTGCGAACACCCTGTTTATCGATTCTTTTCTATAGGTTTAAATGGCTTAACAATCGATATATCGCAATTCACGCCACGCCACTGGAGTGCATTGTGACTGGAGGTTCGGGACGTGGACGTTGCGTTGTTTCGAGTCCGAACTCCGAGTCCGAGTCACAGATCACAGATGCGCGGGAATAAGGTCAGCGAAAAATGACTCAGCGACAGCACTCGAATCGAGAGCCTTGTTCCGCAGCCCGTCTGCCCGCCGCGCGCCGGACTGACCGCTCCAACGATTGTTTCATCATTTACGGATGCAAATCTGACGAGGATACCCACAGATTAAAACAGCTGCTCATCGCGCGCTACATGCGTTGTAATACAAATCCAGCTGTAGAGCTTTCGGGAGCAGGATCTACCCTCAAAAGCTCTGGGAAAATAAGGGGCTTTCTCGATAAAGTTAGGGATTGATGGTTTTATACATTATTATGGAAGTGAATACATTTTGAAAGAAATGAAAAAAAAAAAAAAACAGAAAATTATTCAAAATTGAGAGAATAATTCCTTAACGACGAAAGGCCGTCCGCAAGGTCCTCGGCGGGAGGAGATTCAAGGAGTGCCTAACATATTATGTATAGTAAACGATATGGGGAGAGAGGTTTAGCCGAACCTGACGTCCTGACGTCAGGCTAAAATCGGCGTGAGGCCCCAATTTTTATGAACACACCGATCGAAATTGGCGTGTAGTGCCGGTTTTTCAACCCTGTCACACATGCATTTATGACATGGGAGAGAGGGGTTCAAAAAATATTCAGAGGTTAATGTGAGAAGATCTATGGTTAGGATTGGATTTCTTCTGTCACACCGAGGAAAGTTGGATTCAATTCAAAGAAGTGAATCGTTTCCTTCACAGGTTCTAGTTCGATGGTGAAAGTGCAGAAGTGCGTATCTCGAAAAACACGATTTTCCAGGAGAGTAAAAAAAAACTGCCTATATTCCTCTTTATTGTTAGTGGAAGGGTAATAATTCTTGAGGATATTGCGAATAAATGATTTTTCAGACTCCATCAGCATTTTTAATACTTTTTCGAACCGTTAGAAAATACGGCAGAAATGCCGAGTTTTGCGTTTTCGGCACTAAGATTTGACACTTCATCGAGAGATACGTATTTTTGCAATTAGTGTTTTAAACCTGTTGTTGGACTTACAGACAAAAAAAAATTTAGAACGTAAACCAATGTTCTTCGGGCATTTTTAAAAAATTACGGCTCGATTGAAGACTCCAAAACTGTGAACATTCCTGGTCAACATCGTCGTACAGAGCACAGGGCTACTCGGTCAACATCGTTGTACAGAGTTCAGGGCCACTCAGATACGGTACTGAAGGGCGCCTTCAATCCACTGCATAATCTTAATGCGAATTTCTGATACCACTATTCGTGCGTCACGACAGTCTTTTTGCATAGCCGTCTGATTGAAGGCAAATCATAGGCGAACCATATCATAGCAATCCAATCATAAGCGAACCCAGGCGACAAGGTACGAATTTAGGCAAAGTGATACGTGCTTCTTGAGAACAAAAACATGCGGGGGTGTCCCCGATGGCATCCAAGAAGTCCAACCCCCAGCTGGGCCCAGGGACCAATTTTCTCCTTGGTATAGTATATAGCTGCCAAAGAAATGATTCTCTTTGTTGTGATGAATGCACTTTTTAATGAGAGTTTGAAAAATAAACATTTGCACATTAAGCTTAGGAGAGAACGTGGGGAACCTATAAACTATTGGAGGAGAAAATATATGCGTTTAAAAAATTGGAGACTATAATTATCAAAAAACTGTAGTCGCAAATTATTGTATACTAACCTCTAACTGGAGAGTAAGTTAGAGGAAGGCTGAGAAGCGACTAGGCTGTTGAGCGGTGCTGTGTGCCAATGAGAACGAAACTCCTGAATATTCGTAAGCTGCAACACAACATACACGGCACATTCGCGGAGGTACCAGCTTTAGAAGTTTAGATTAGACGTACGACTCTCATCAGTAGTTTATTGAGGCTACACTATCTACCTTTACATTTGTAACTAAGAAAAGGGACTTTATTTAACATTCATTTTACGTGGATTAAGTTTCGCATGTTTCTGTCGCATCAACACCTCTTTGCAGTGCGATCGATTCGTAATTATTTCTGCTAATTGATTTAAACTATATAGATTTTCAAGAGAGTTTAAGATTCTTCCTTTCCCTCCAACAGTGGATATGAATTAAAAGAGAAAAATATATAGGGGAAACTTGAGAGCCATCTAGATGGCACTGTCCTATGTACGAAGGAATTTAAATGAGGAAATTTACATCATGTTATTACTGATTGACCCGTAATGCGTAAAGTTTACGTCATCGCCAAACGAATCTGTGAAAAATCTAAATCTTAGAAGAAGCAGCTGGGTAAAATCGGGAAGGACAGAGGAAACGAAAGTTAAAGTTTTACCATTATTTCTCTATGGTTATAGCTTCCAATCTTAGACCTACGCAGTAAGGAGAATAATCAACTGGAACAGCAATATTCTTTTTAATTAGGTTTGTGTACTTTAATGTTTTGATACAAAATAGATCATTGGCCTCTGAAGATAACTAAATTTTCAAATAAGTTTGTAGATACTCGGTTTTATTCAAAGTACAATGAGACAGGAAACTTGATAAAACTTTTGTTTAGTGATTTATCTGATCAAAATAATTGAAGAATTTGGATGTTTGCGAGGTGAAGAACACTAACTGATGACAGATCATTCAAAAATGCAAGGGCAGCAGTCTGTCCTCCCTCCCAATACCCTCCTATCACCCTCTCAATCACACATCAATACGAAAAATAACTGATTACCTACCACTTTCTCCCACTCATTTTCTCAAAACGAGGATCATTCACATTGAAGCGATTTTTGTCGTTTATTCCTTGGGTGTCCCTCATGCACTTTTTAAGTCTGAGGGAAATCATCACGAAATGATATAGTTCATATTAAAGATTAGGAAGGTCTGTATAGTGTATACCCTCGAGTGAAAATCAAAGTTGATGACATTCTGGAGAAGTTAGAATCGAAAATAAAATCAAGTGACATACCATGGAACTAACGAATATCGATGTGATTTGGTTGACTTTAATTGGAATGAGACCGGTAGACGCTTTACACGGGAAACAAAATGTGAAAAAAAAAATGAATTTATATACCGTTGATGATGGTACGTCAGAGAACAATGTCTCCAGTACCTACGATATTAAACAATGCACTCTCCGTTCCATCAAAATTTACGAAGAGAACAATGCATGGCATTGAACGAAATGTTAGAGAGGGGGATCTTGAACATTAATGTAATTTTTTGGTGAAGAAGTAATGAATATACATTGATTTTATTCTGATATCAATGGTCATTGACATGAAGAGGTCAAGAAGGTTCTTAATGTAGAGGTGTCGACGTCATTCGATCATTTTTCGAAAGCTCATTTAACGTGCATCAGGAGCATCAGGGCATCGTAAAAGGAAATGGAACTCGTAAACCTATTTGTTTCATGGTAAGTTAAACCTACACGTATTTGAAAAAAATTCTTAAAATGCTGCTCCTGGTCAGGAGCCATGCTTACGTCAATTGAAAATTAAAAATAATTCCTTTTTATTTCTTAATTTTTCTTGTCCACGCAATGATTAGTTTGTGGGATATCGGACATCGCACATTCAGCGTCTGTCCTGTTAGCGGCTGAGTATGGGATAGATTTTACTGATGTAGACGATTTACCAGTATTGATGCAAGAGAAAAGGAAAAAAAAACTTTATGGGCTCGAAACGAGAATACAAAAACAACTTAAAATGGGACTAAGGCCGCAAAAATTAAAACAATGTCACACCTGTCACACACGCATTTTTAACCGGCAAAAAAAAAAAAGAAAGAAAAGGAAAATAAACAAACCGAGCCTCTCACCGCTATCATTGTGAGTCTCGGTTTGTTTCTTCTCAATTTTCCTTTTTTCTTTTTTTTTTATTGGCCGGTTGAAAATGCGAGTGTGACACCCCGAAACGTCCCGGGGTTTTTATTTTATGTTTTTATGTTTGCGGCCTTAGTCCCATCTTAATTTATTTTTGGATTACTGATTTAAGTAAAGATTCGACTGATACCCATCAGTGGAGATTTAACGAATGCTTATAATCGAGACTATCATAATGGGCTTGTGAACAAAGTATGAGGTAAAGCAATACGCAGCATGTTTTCTTTTCAAAATTTCACTACAAAGACGAAGCACATGATGAGAAGTCTGAAAATCAACTCCTAAACAAGCTACCTACAAATGTTTACAAGGAACATTGGTTCAATGATAAAAATACAAATGACGTCATTTGTACATCTACCTTCCATTCTGTGTCAAAAATCTGTTTTCATCAGGAGTTGACTGCCGAACTTTCTGTTGTAGGAACAAATTTCTACCTATGATTTCAAGAAGAAAACACGTGACATTTTTCTGTAATTCAGACCTCGTCTGGTGGCCCATTCTTTATTACATCATTCCCAGCTCGTCATTTTCAGGAGGGTTGATGAGACTGTCTCGCTCATGCACGAAGAAAAAAACTTCGTGCATGGGACCTGAAGTTAAGGTCATATGGATCTCTGAAGTTTTCTGATCACGAATCCGAAAACTTGAGGTCGAGCTGCCGAAGTTCGGGTCAGACATCGAGGCACTTCAGTATGTACCGGAGTACTTCACATGTGTGACCCGAACCCTTCGGTATAAATCGAAGTACTTCAGATGTTTGACTCGAACTTCGGCAGCTGGACCTTAAGTTTTTAGATACGTGATCCAAAAACTTCAGAGATCCATATGACCTCAACTCCGGGTCCCACGCACGAAGTTTTTTCTCCATGTGGGGAAAAAAAGGCAAGCTTCTGCGGGCTGATGGTTGAAATTGATCAACAGAACGACAGACAAAGAAGATTGGACGTATTTATGCTAGAAGGAGCTATGTCTCAAGCAAACCCTATGCACAAAGTACCTTTTAGCATAAACACGTCAATATATAGGGAGTATGGAACGATCCTATTGGGTAATTCGGGTGGTTCTTACAGACTGAGGGAGCAAAAGGTGGACTAACCATCTCGTCTCTCGTGAGTTGCCGTTAGTTAGTCTATTACCTACCTCCTATGTCCATTGCAACCACTCTCTTCCACCAACAGGATCCCTCCATATCATTTTTGTATTTTTAGTCTATAGCTTTGTCTATCAATTTCAACGACCAGCCCGCTGATGGAGGAGGAAAACTAAGCTCACCACATGTATGGTCAACGGGACGCTCTTGTCCTTCCCTCCGACGACTTCGAAACCCCACGGGAAACCCGGGTCACTCTTCTGAAGGAGAATGCTGAGCAGCTTGTTCATGATCCCGGTCCAGGATGAGCCTCCTACAGGAATACACAAAACATGTCAAACCCCAATTTTCCGGGGTATTCCGCGCGCGGGGCTAGAATCACTTGGCGGGGGGAGGAAGGGGGGAGAGCAGGGGTCGGGGGCCACGCTAACGACGTCACGCGACGTGAGAAGGGTTCGGAAACACCGCCACCGCCGAGAAAGCGCGAAAATCCGCGAAACTTCACCCGCGTCGCGTATCCAGGCGAAACTACGCGAATTTCCAGCTACCGGCTGACTGGGCGCAATCAGGAGGCATCAGAGGTGCATCGCCGCGGGGCAAAGGGCAAAGGTCGCCGCCGGAAAGAGTCGGATGAGATAAAAACCCCGGAATTGAAAAGGCGACAATATCAACTGACTCCGGGCGATTGTCCTAATTTAAATAACAGACCTCCCCTCGGCTTGACAAACTGCCAGCCAGGCCGCTCCCCGCGGGCCCCGCTCTCAGCTCCTTCGCTCGGATGCACTGAATCAAAGTCTATGACAAAGCAGATCCCACTGTCAAAGCTTGTCTATCATCTTTTCGCCAATTATTTCGCACTCCCTTCCGACCCCTCCGGCCCATCGTCCGAGAGCCAGGTTGTCTCTGCATATCAGTCACTCGAAAATTAGCCCGATGACGTCATTTCGTGTAAAATTAGGCGCGCAGTGCATTATATTTACACGCGTGAGTTAAGACGCGTTCCGAGTGCATTCATCCGTCGAGAGCTTAATTGGTGCACACGTAGGGCATTATGTCTTCCTTCCCAACGAGGACGCCACTAGTCAAGGCCTCATGCCGCACCATCTTTTCTCATAAGTAGCACATATTACAAATGGATGGATTGCTGTTGTGCCGGAGTGTTGTTCATGTTGTCTATTCACTGATTGAAGGGGTTCCTTTTGTTGGACTTTATTCCAATCAAACTGAAAATGAGTTGCAATATTCTTGCACATCAAATTGCATACCTTTCTCACGTATGAGACGCCTTCTGAAGACCATTTAAAATCGGAATTCATTGACCAAATGATGTAAATATTTCAATTTTATTCTTGCACAATCTCTTCTCAATGTGTAAAGTCTATTTGTGGGAACAGCAGCTGGTGGATGGTACCCAAAAGCGCAAAGTTCTATGAATGCAAACCCCAAAAACAAGAAACGCATAGACCATCAGCGCTAAGGGAGAGTGTCAAGATTATTACCTACCTCAAAAGCGCAAATCCCCCTGAACAGGGTCGGACTGGCTTGCATCTAAGGGCGTAGATCCTTGGCTGGTTAAAGGGTTGTAGTGTGATATTTCCTGGTAGGGCATTTCCTACGTGGAGGGGGGCTCAGAAAATTTTGGCAAAGCAGCACAAGTTCGTACAGAGTAAAAATTGCAAAATTGACGTATTGAAGTAGCCGACAGACTTCTGAAATTAGAGAAAACAAAAAATTAAAGCCACTAGACGCATCCGAGCACCATTATTTCCAAAAAAACCGAGCTAGTGCTGCGGTTTACACGAGCTTAAGACGTAGGTCTGCAATTAAAGCCTTCCTAAAAAAGAATCAGACAAGAACCTGAAAAAAGAAGAAAGAACGAGTGTCAAAACAGCCGAAGGCAGGAAAGACGTATTCGGGCCTCTTTTTAAACTTTTCTCCCGAATCGAAGCGACACCTCATTGACAGCATGTAGCAGAGCATTGAGAGCTCACGCTTCGCGTCATCGCGCCTTCAATTTTCCAGATGCAGCACGGACGTCCATCAAGTACGAATAGTTGTATCTCTGCGCCGTCGTGAACGCGCATCCTTTCCCTAGCTTTATTTCCATACTGTGTTTGTTTCCGCCTGTCTTATTCGTGATGGTGCTTCAAACTAGTAGCATAGAGCAGAGCATTGCGAGTTCACGACTCACGCAATCGCATCTTATATTTTTCGTAAGAAATATTGAAATGTGGACATCCATCTTGCGCGAATAGTTGTATCGCGTTTGCACTTTAGATGTCTCTTATTTTTTAATTTAGAGATAAATTAAGGTTAAGTTTGCCCAAGATATGCTATGGCATGTCTAAATCAATTTTCATCGCTTTTAAGGGAGTTACGCATAGCAAATGAAGGACGGGGATGATAGAGCGCCTGTAAGTCACCAAAATGGTGAAAATTTCCCAGAAAAGTGTTCACAATTCAGAAAGTAGTTCTTGGACCCTTGTTCATCACTATCATGCGTGAAAGCACCTTTCTTTTCTTCTAACTCTCTCTTCTTCCGTTTATTTAAGAAAATTTCCACATATATTTTCGGTCGTTATTTTTTTTCTCCTCTAATATTTTGCTATCTGTCAGAGGGGCGCGTTTTTGGCGCGCCAAGGGGGCGTTTCTGCCAATGGCAGATTGGATTTATGGCCAGTCCGAGCCTGCCCCTGAATAAAGGAAACTTAAGAAGGAACCTTTAATGATTTTTGTTAACGCCTTGACTGATATTTAATGCGGGGAACTTTAAGCTGGCTTCAAGGATTGCTCTTTAAAAAAATTTCGTAGTTAAACGTTAAAACTATTTTTCCAAAAGAAGGAAAAAATCCAAGCAAAATATGACTCGTTACTACAGATTAAAGGAAACTACAAATCTTGCTTTGATACCTACTTTTCGTGCAATTTTGAGGACCGGCAAAGTTGTAATACATTTAAACAATCAATGTATTTTTCGGAAAATTGCAAATGTCGCGATGAAAATCAGTAATATAAGTTCACTCCATCAGCAGAGGCGACGCTGACATTAAATTGAGGTGAAAGAGAAGTAAGCAAAACGCCCTCAGTTAGTGTCGCCTGCGACGAACACTAAACAAATGGCATCATAACGCCTGGATGCAACTATTCGGGCTCCGCGGATGTCCATGTTGCATACGCAAGTGCGTGAAGGCGTTTTGACTGTCGAAGCACTCATCGCTTCACTCGCGGCCGGCGCACGGTGAACTGTATTGCAAGGATCCGAAATGACAGAGCGCCTTCCATTCTTCGTTGATATTACGAATCTTTTAAGCACGTATAGGTACGTGTAGTTGCTCTATTCGTGCTTAGTACGTCACTACATCGAAACCATAACTCTGAAATTACTCAAGTCCTGCGCATGTGTACAACTATTCGTGCGTATAGTGGATGTCCTTGTGGTATAAGCGAAGGATTGAAGGAGGCCTCTGTGATTTTGGATCCCCGCAGCACACTTGCTGCTGCCGCGCCGTGGGTGAAATGGCGAGTGGCGAGTGCCTGGAGAATCAAAACGCCTTCACTTCAGTATGTATGCAACACGGACGGCAAGGCGTCATGATGTAATTCGCTTGGTGTCCGTTGCATACGATATTAACTGCGGGCGCTTGCATAACCCATTGCGCCGATGAAGTACCTAAACTGTTGGCGATATTCATCGTAACAGGGGCTTCGCACAATGGATCGAGTCACTAAGAGAGATCAGACATGATCTTTTTTACCTGCAAATTTTAATTTTTATGTTCTTTTTGTCGCATCTTAAATTTCAAGGGGTGCAATCAAAGGAAATTTTCACGAGAAAACCAATGGAACCACTTGTAGCGCCTCAAAGTTTTGTATAAACGGAGTTATAAGCATTTAAAGTTTCTAAATTTTGTCTGACCTCTCCTCGATCCACTATGTGCGCCAACCAAAATTCGGCGTAGACTCTAAAAAAGTAAATTCGATCTCAGCCTCATTTCAGCGTTTCGTGCGCCCGTATTTACGGCGATTTCTTTCATACATCCCTGCATCAGATTTCGAGGCGAGGAGCCCTTATAGTTAGTATCAAACCTCAATTGAGGAGCTTGGAGGACAAGGCGCATAAGTGCAGTTTTTGAAAAAATTGAGATATTCATGAACTCAACTCAAACTAGTTTGAAAGTATATTCTGTGAAAAATCCGCTTCCGAATTCAAAGTTTTGAGCATCAAAAAGTCAGTGTGAACTTTCTTTCCGCCATAGGGCTCCATGTAATTTTGAAACTGTAAATATGTACCTCTTGAAATAGCAAAAACTGCACTTGTGCGTCTTGTCCTCCATACCTCTCAAATTAGATCAACTTATTTGTACTTGAACTGCCAATGTAGACAAATTGAGAATCATTGTTATTTTTCTTCTCCTTCTACTTTCAGATGAGTTTTCCATTTAGATCTCATGTTTTACTGAAAGTTGTGTTTTTAATCAATGAACTTTTTATGCTAGATTTCTATTAATTGATTATTATGTCAAGTTTTACAAGCATGGGTACTTACATGTATTATTAATTTGCCATGATTAAGAATACTTCTGGCATTATGTTCCATGCTTTATGTTATGTTCCGTGCTCTTAAAGTTGCATTCTAGGTTTGTTCATTTTTAATTCTTTAGACATGACTCAAACTGGCAAAATTGCAATCTGAAAAGTTACTCCTCNGCGTGTACCAATTTTAAAGGAAATCGCTTCGGCCAATTTTTATCTAGGGGGGGCAGAGTGAGTGGTAACGGCAGCTTTATATAGAGTAATAATAATAATATCCTAAGGCCTTTTTTGGCCTCCAACAGTTTGTGCTAATTCGATCTCGGAAACTACTGGACCGATTTTCCTCGGATTTGTTTTATATGAAAGCTCTTACGCTGTAGACGTGCCAACATCCCTTGGTTTTTCGATTTGCGCGACCGACGTTGCAAAATTTACCTCGATTTGATAACGACATATTTGCATTTTTGACGCTGGACAGTTTGTGCTAATTCGATCTCGGAAACTACTGGACCGATTTTCCTCGGATTTGTTTTATATGAAAGCTCTTACGCTGTAGACGTGCCAACATCCCTTGGGTTTTCGATTTGCGCGACCGACGTTGCAAAATTTACCTCGATTTGATAACGACATATTTGCATTTTTGACGCTGGACAGTTTGTGCTAATTCGATCTCGGAAACTACTGGACCGATTTTCCTCGGATTTGTTTTAAATGAAAGCTCTTACGCTGTAGACGTGCCAACATCCCTTGGTTTTTCGATTTGCCTGACCGACGTTGCAAAATTTACCTCGATTTGATAACGACATATTAGCGTTTTTGCCGCTGGACAGTTTGTGCTAATTCGATCTCGGAAACTACTGGACCGATTTTCCTCGGATTTGCTTTAAATGAAAGCTCATAGGGTTTAGATGTGCCAAGACCCCTTCGTTTTTCGATTTGCGCGACCGAAGTTGCAAAATTTACCTCGATTTGATAACGACATATTTGCGTTTTTGACGCTGGACGAGTCATATGGTTGGGGGACCTCCCACCCTCTGATTTTCCGTTTCCCTCTCCACGTAAACCCATCCCTACCTGCTCACAACACGTGTCACCCATCTACCCTAGCATGGGTCCTACGGCAGTTTCACTCATGTCGGGGGTCGGCTCATGTCTTCTTCCAAGAGAATTGGTGATTTATCTTCACCCTTTCGCACCGTTACATTTTCAAAAAGTGTTCTGATTTTCTTTTCCAGGAGTGTTATTTATTTTTCAAGGTTGTTTCTTTTTCTAAAAGTAGGTAATTTTTAGTTTCCTATTCTTTGTTTTTGAATTTATCATTTTGCCTCCAGGAAGTCCTCTAAGCACTGGTAGTAGCAAAATTCAGCTCGCGAAGCGAGCCAACAGTTACTCGCGGAGCGAGTAACTGGGGGTCCAGGGGGCTTGCCCCCGGCTAGCGGCGCAAGCGAGCGTAGCGAGCTGAAGCAGCTAGTGTATTATTAATTTGCCATGATTAAGCATACTTCTGGCATTATGTTCCATGCTTAATGTTATGTTCCGTGCTCTTAAAGTTGCATTCTAGGTTTGTTCATTTTTAATTCTTTAGACATCACTCAAACTGGCAAAATTGCAATCTGAAAAGTTACTCCTCGTCTGACTTCCCATTGTTTTTTAGTTTGAGTGGATAGTCTTACTTTGTTTTTATTTTCTGTCTTGGATCGATTTATTCTGGAGAACTAGTTGGTTAAATTACTTTGAACAGCTAGCAAGTAAAATGAATATTGTTATGGAAACATCGAAGTGATGGGTATTTAAAGGTTCATCAAAAGCACTAAAAAATTTATTAAAATGTAAAACTTCAGAGAAAATCAACGTTGACCACAGAGAACAAAAGAGCTTGTGAAAGTTTTTGAGCTTTAATTTTCGAATATGTTTGGAGTACCTAAACAAAGATTGCTAAAAATGTTACATAAAATAGACCATTTAAATTGTTTGAAGTTTCAGGAGTTCTCCTCTAAATCAACCCTTCAGCTATAGAGAATCCGTCAAGCTCCCCTCACAGGGAGCCTAAATCGATCTATGGGCAAAACTAAATAACTGCTAACTTATCTGATTTAAGTTCTACCATGGTGTTGCTAGCAACTCTGGCAGTTGGACGCTACATATATTCTTGTATTTCAGTCTAAGTCTACCACTACAAGATAAGTATTAAATGGACCGTATTTAGCAAAAAGGAACCAGCGCATTTACAGTGTTTTTAAAATCTTGCAACTTCTTCTTTCCTTTTAAAAATACCTACTTTCAATATCTGTACGGTACTTAAATTTACACAATCATTTTCCTTTAAAATTAAACATTTTTGGGTGAGAAGCAAAAACTATTTGCTATTCAGAGAGACTTTTTAGATGATTATGGAAAAGCAACATTTTTACGACACAGTAATCGTGCTGGTTCCTTTTGGCTAAATGCAATTGAAATGATACCAGATAAGATTGCACGAATGGATTATCTTGTTACAGGGCACAAATCTGCCCTACACTACTGGAAAAAACTTTCTCACCCATATGATGGACATTCCACACTCATTCTCTGTTGGCTCATGAGAATAAAAGACAATGACCTGTTGGTTCTGCAGACGATCTACTAAAATATGTATTCCATTTTTTTTTAATGTAGGTTGAGTATACCAGAAATCATAGTGGTCCTTCAGCAAGAGATATACTATTTCTTGAGATTAATTTCAGATAAAGAATGGTCCTGTATTTATGACCTGTCCATCAAATTTTTTAGGTACCTGCTATATATTTTTAAAAAAAAATTCACATTGGAAAGAAAAAATGAGAGAAAATATTTGGCATAATTTGCTGCAATGATCTACACTGTAAGTGCATGATACCTTTTCTGTAATTTGTGAAAGTAATAATGTTCTTCCTTCCCTGTAAAGCTCTGCCCAATAAGAAGCTGATTGTAGATAAGATTTTGCACAGCAGAAATATTAAAGACCAAAATTTAAAGATAAAAAACAAACTTTATTTAAAATACAAAAAAACAGAATCTACTTACACATACGTTTATGAATTGGTACTTATTTCCGTTGCATTTTCAGGCGAATCAAGGATCGGGATATCTTTGATTTCGCCGCAACCTGTTTCTTTAAGAAGAGCATTCTTGCTCTTGAAGTAATCACGGTAAAAATTAATGTGATCTTTTTTTTCTTGTACGGTTAAATAAGGGTTCTTTGATAAACCTACAGAAACCAATTCCATGAAATGACGGATGGGGCCTTTAGGAGGACACCAGGACTCAAAGTGATCTTGTAGCATTACATGTTCAGAGAAATGGACCTTCTGCTCCTCTTCCATTCCTGTAAGCAAATAAGAATCAGAAATGAAGGTGATTTAAAAAAACAATTCAGCTGATAGTAAGGTTTCAATTGCTGAGGCGTATCTGAGAATTTCAATCATACAAGTGCTCCTTAACTGCATAAATAGGTAGGTTATCAACAGCAATTTATATGATAAAATAGTATCGAGTCAAAAGAGCAGCAGGCCGATTATTGAAATTTTGTGTTTGGTAACTGGCTGTAGATGACAAAGGTGAACTGGCAAAATGTCATTGGTCAGATATGCTTTCTCACTGCTTTGTTGTGTATATGTTGGGTAAAAGTGATGACAAGCTAAAGGAATCTTTTGAGCTCCTGATAGCATATCGTAAATTCAACCCAACATAGGGACGACAAACGAGTGAAATGACTTAGCCGACCAATCGCACTACGCCATTTCACCTTCGGCATCTACAAGGACAAACACAAAATTTTAATAATCGGCCCACAGACCACTGAGCAGAGTTGAAGCGTAAACACAATGTTTTGATTCATGTACATGAACCTATTTATGCACGAATGCAAGTGCTTGTTCCAAAATAAAAATTTCATTCAGAACATGTTAGACACATCAAACATTTTTGAGGATATGTAATAATTAAGGATTGAGAGAATCATCAATTCTTGATCAGATATTCTTCTTTCTCGCCATAAAGGTTTCGGGTGATTTTCATTTTGTTCTTTCTCATTTTGATCTAATTGGTAATGACTGCATTAATGATCGAAACGTTTTGGGTTCTATGTTCGTTTTTTAGCCATGCTTCCTGCAGTTTAGCATTCTTTTGTGTGAGCCACAGGCTCCTCATGGTATTCTTTGTCTTAATTGCGAGAATCTACAATTGCTGTAGCTACAAAAACTGTCCTACTTGCTAGACGGCCAAATAAGTAAATTACATATCAAACCACCATTGAACTGTGAGCCTTGAAACCATGCCGTTTCCTATCTTGAAAAATTATTTTTCCAACCTCTTTCAATCAAGCCCAACTGAGGCATCTTGAAGCAAAGTCCATTTTTTTTATGAGCTCCAGATTACGTAAGAATACTAGCATGGTGAGGCTCATCAGCAAGATGGACTTTGCTCCCTTTGATTCAAGATGCCTCAACTTTGAAGCTTTAAATTTGCCATGAATACTAATAGATTGAAATAGGATACTAAGAATGAAAGGCGTTGGACAGAATTCCTTGAAAGGTCATTGTAATGAGAACTAGAACAGAATGTTTTCAAACCATGCAATTTAATTTTGGGAACCTTCGGAAGCTTTCGGTTGGACGCAAATTTCTATCAGACAAGCACTATCCACTTTATCATATCTATGTTTGGGGAAAAGAAGAGAGAAAAAAAAACCTTGGAACATTCTTGCTAAAAATAGGAAAAAACTACATCACAATACCTTGTTCATTATCGATTGGAAATAGCCACAATTTGCCTTGTTCTGTCCACTGGATCATTTCCTCAAAGTAGTTCTTTGGTGGGTGGGTGACGGTAAATTTTATTTCCTCATTTACCAGTCTCCTCCATGTAGGAATATTCACTGGGTCATCCTTGGCAGTGCTTTTATAATCAGCCGGGAAAATACCAACAGGACTCTCACCAAATAGTGAGTAAACATTATCTTCTGGTAGCCTGGTAAAGAAATATAAAAAGGTTTCTATGTAGTTAGCTCATTCGATTGATTTAATTATCTTGTCAAGAGCTGCAGAGACTTCATTGTCTGACAAATAAAATTTCACATTTGAACTAGGACAAGACACCAAACTGCACTAAGATTAAATTAGCAAAGAGAGGAGGAGAGTATAATGAAAGAATTGAGAACTAAATACTGGCACATTACAAATAAAGATGAGGCAGAGAGGATGAGTCAAAGTGTTGCCAGATTCGCATTTTTCATATTCAAAGGTGCTGATGAAAGCTGTCCATAGTTCTGGCAAACTTTCCATCAGGACATCTCTCTAAAAGCCACATTCGTAGATATGCATGTCATTTTGTACATAAATTAAAGATTTTACCATGTACTTACAATTAATAAGCAGTAAACAAAGGACCCCTCACACTCTCTATGGGAATAAGTACCACAATCGATTTCCTATTTTTTTATAGGATTTAACTCATCTACGGATGCTGATCAGAAGTTGTCATTGCACCAACTTCCTACAAGGCACCGTTTTTGCACAATCTGTGGTGGAAGTTTTGATATTTCCTTAAGTAAATGAAGGCAGCGTGGCAAGGAAACCTCCAGCCGGTGAGAGGTAAGGAAACGAGTGGGAGAGAAAAAGAATCTGATTTGGACGGTGAAACAAAAAGGCGCGCGGGATCCAAGATAAGACTGCTGGGTTTTCCTTGTTTTTGGCACATGCTGAAAGATAAATATCACCGCGCTGGCCTAACTTACTCAAGTAATCATCGAAACTTCACCTCAGATTAGGCGAAATAGTATCTCGTAGAAAGTTGGCGCAATGATGATTTTTGATCAGCATGCAAAAAAGAGTTTAATGCTATTAAAAAAATGGAAATCGATTGTTGTTCACATCCCTATAAAGAAGTGTAAGGGGTTCTTTTTACTAAAATGGCTCTCGATGTGTGGTTTTTGGCCCTCTGAGATTTGCTGAAACTCACCGGAAAAAAATGAAAATGGTACTGAAGCGGGGTATACAGGATGAATGATGTGTTGATGAATGTTGCTTCAGACGCAGAGCGAGTATTAAAAACCTCTTTTAGATATTGATGGCAAAAGAAAGACAAATTGAACTGTGCATTCCAATGAAATCATTAAATTGCAATCATAAACCATTCTAATATAAAGTTCAAATTTTCAAATAAAAAAGTCTCGAATTGTGAATCTGCAAGTTGAACTACAAACCCTCTTGATAGCTCTAAGCTCATAGGTAAATAAGTTTGAAAATTCCTGCATCACTGTATGACTCGCTTCTCTGCCTATTGAACTAATATGAATTTGACTGAGGGGGGAAAAAATACCATGGTACAGCCGCTGAAGGAACAACTCTAGCAGGTCTACTTCCAGCATCAGCACGAATTCCTCTTCCAGGTCTTCTCCCAGCATCAGCAAGAGCTGCCCTTACATACTGTGAGCGTCTCAGAGGTTCTTCTGTTTTTTCTCTTCGCGGCCGAGCCGACTCAGTCTTCATACCTTTGAGCACATCTCTGAGAAAGAAAAGAATGCCAATAAATAAACTAAGGTGCTGGAGAGAGCTGCTCATTCAGGTACTTCATTCTGTTGAATACACTGAAAGCTAATCTTTCCTATGCAATACATTACTTAGTTTTTTTTTTTTTTTTTTTTTTTTTTTTTTTTTTTTTTTTTTACACAGAACCGATGCCAGATCCAAACAGTAGAGATAATTTTGGTTCATATCGATGGCTAAAGAACAAAACCACCTTTCTGCAAACAGCCGATTTTATGGTATGAAGAAAAAACTCCACCATTGTGATAATCTTGAGGTTGGATTTGCAATTTTTTTTACACATTGCAGCGCTCCTATGCAGGATTGGAATAAACTAAAAACATTTGCTTGCATTTTTTATACTGCAAAATTCGGCAAAGTCTCCAACCATATCACCCACCACCAAAATTTTCAATTAAGTGGTATTGTTCCTCGACCCTCGTTACTTATATTTTTGATGCGTCAATAACGCCTATTCCCTTTTGGATGTAAAGCCAGAAGTGAATTCGACACGGGAAAAATTACAGGGTCTGCTATCAGCAGAATAAATAAAAAATTATGATGGATCTGTTGTGCATAAGTCTGACGAGAGGTCCAAATAAATCAGTTGACTTACATAGTCATAAATCAGTAGTGTTGCATACAGTATTCGGGCCACTTCTTAGTGTTTTTTTTCTCATAAATCAGTAGACTTTGTGGGGATAAAACTACACAAGAATTACAAGGAGCACTTACAAAAAGTCTGAAACCTGCTCCTTCAGACACACTTTCAATACCATGTCCATATCACTCGTTTTCAAATTTCCCGAATCAACAGCTGATGTCACAGTTCCTCAGAAAATGAAAAGAGATCAACTAAAGTCGTTTTTTTGACCGAGAAACTTCAAATTATTAGCATTTTTCAATGGCAAATAAAAATGTAAACTTTGCAAAACCTTTGTTGCCAAAATAAACTCTGAACTCAAGCTTAAACTTTCAATGTCCAGAAATGAATGTTACAAGCCTCTAGAGGATTGTCTCATCATTGGGTTTTGTTAGCCCACATTTGAGCAAAATCCCAAAGTTCCCCAAAAAAGGGGCTAAACCAGGCCCTTTTTTTGGCAGGCTCTACTGCATATTGCAAGAAAATCCGAAAAAGATCCTACAAGATTTTTTCAAAACTAATCTACTTTTATTACCAATAAATCCTTTAAAGAAACAGAATAGTGGGAACATTTACTTCGGTAACATCTTAGCCTTTTAACTGCAGAACGAAATGAATAAACAATTCAAGAGGGATTATCATAGGACTCACTTGATCGGTTTCGCTTCTCTATCTGGTTTTAATGACAGCAGTGCATTCAGGAGTTCCGATTCAGTTTTTGTTTGATCTCCACCGATGGCCTGGGCAACGCTTTTAGCAGCATTTTCAAGACGAATTTCTGCAAAATGAGAGTACAAATCAATGGGCAAACCATTGCCTTAAACACTCCGTACTAAAATTGTAATACTACACACAGAGGCAATTATCAACAGAAGTTTTGCGGATGCAAGAGAATGGTCATGCGGCTAACGGCTCTCTTAGGAAGTAAGACTGAGCACTGCTAGTTAAGGCCAAGAGGGAGGGGCCCTCAGATTCGAAATAATTTCTACTATTCTTGGGGTGCTTTAAAATTACTGCTTATTCTTCTTGTTCATCACAAAATATCACTTATACTAGTGAATTAGCTTATCACACTTGCCTCAAGTTTCATTTTTTTGACAAAAAACTAAGCAACATTCTACCTTGGATTTGGTGAACATATTCCTGTAAGACCAATCCTTACAGGCAGTCACGGAGCATCTTTTTGGAATCCACTCCCCTGCCTGGCCCTCACTCGACCACAGTCAGGGTGACGTAGCATTGACTGCTCCAATGAGAAATGCATTGCATTTATCAACATCATGGAAATCATGGAACCAAATCTTGGCTTTAGACAGATGCGGTGTTTATAATGCTTCTAACTATTAGAAACTCCGTATGTCATTTAAAAAATACTGGCATCTTATTTATTGAGAGTCATGAGCAATCATTTGTCTTCAAAGTACTTTCACAAAACTCTGAATTCCACTCGGCCCAAAATAATCCCTCATTTTCACCAATCAGAAGGTTTTAAGATTATATGACCAGCAAGTAAAGCGATGCATCCATAGATAACATGGTTCTTTCATTAAACAAAAGAGCCTCCAAAGTAAAAGCCAAAATAAAAAAATAGTTGCTTGGTTGTCTCTCATCATACCCAGAGAAATGATTATTTTTCTATCACAGCAAGACTTGTAGTAAGAAGAGGAATATAAATTAGAAGACTTTAAAACAAGTCACTCACCAAGGGGCTTCTTCTCTTCGTCCTCTTCTTCTTTCTTTTTCTCCTCAGCTTCTTGTGTTCTTTTTTGTCTATGCACTTTTCGTGGCTCAGCTAGGGCAATTTTCTGCTGTTGAGGCAGCTCACTAATTTTTTTTGCATTCTAGAAGGGAAAAAAAAGATTCAGAAGAAAGGAAAGATGGCAGCCCTTTACAGGCAGACGGTTAATCTCAATGATAACAAGCTTCATTTGAAAAAAAAAAAAGGGTTTTCTAATAAACGAGAGTTTATATAGATGACACAGAAACAATTTTGTGTTATCCATTAGACTAACGCTTGTACTTAAGGAGTTTCACAAAAGCTTGAGCCCAGTATATTAATAAGTAAATCAAATTTCTATTTGAATCCTCAGCAACGAATGATTTTTATCCAGAAGAATGAGCTGAATGAATTGTTGGTTGCAAGGCTTTGAAAACTTTGAGCAAACTTTCCGCAACACTAAAGAACTTGACATCCACACATTTACAAATCATCCTATGTAGGTTGAATTTGTCGATTATCTGTTCTATTCTTTTCTCTGTGCTTCCATCACTGGGTTAGTTCTTAGAATCAAGTAAAAGAGTGAAGATGTCCCCTATGTCCCATCAATAATTGAATCGACTCATGAGAAAACATCCGTTGTCCAATACAGGGTTTCATAAGTGCAGAGGTTTCATTTGCCCAATGACACTGATGAATAAGATCGATCTCTTTTGTGAACGTTTATTTATATGTAGTTAGGAGATTATTTATAAAAGTTTTCTACATTCCTAACGTCTTAAACCATCTTGCGTCTTTAAGTTACGACGTAATCGTCAACCCAAATCCTGAAACACTGTGTTGGACATCGGAAGTTTTCGCATACGTCTATTCAATCACAATAGTAAAAAGAAAAAAAAGGAGAGGAATGTCTGCAAATTTTGAAAGGAAAAATTTGCGATTCACTCACTGATGTGGCGAACAGAAGCATGGGTGCAGAAAGTTCTTTCTTTTTACATTAAGTAATCAAGTTTACTTTCACAAAAATACCCTTGTAGTAAAAGCATAGGAGAGACCCTGCTTTTACAAAGAAGTAGTGCGCTTGACATTTTTCTGCACAAAAAAAGTAGTGCACTCAGCGAACCTCTTCACTAAAACCAACTTGATAGTTGATTTTTTTCACAGAAATTCACACTATTTCCTGCTTTCAGAGAACTGGAATAAAAATTTAGAAAACAAATTAAAAAGCAACTAGACTGCTTGCACATAAAAGAACCATAGCATGTTTTAGCATTTTCTGGACCCCTCACACAGAAGTCCATGCAAATAAGTGCGTGAAAAATAAAAAGAGTGCAGGACTTCCAGATTTTCAAGAAAATGAGTGCAACTTTTAGTCAAGTGAGAAAGTCCTAGTTTCAGATAATTCTCTTTTAACCCATTTGTCTCATGTGACGAGTATACTCTTCGGCGTGCGTCTGGAATATATCTCAGTTAATGAGTTAACTAACGCCATCTGTCGGAAAAGCGAAAAAACATGACCAAAACAATCGCATAGCAACGCTGACAGATGGCTCTAATTAACTCATCAACTGAGATATGTCCCAGGCGCACGCTGATGAGTATACTCGTCAAATGAGGCAAGTGGGTTAACGTTGTCAGTTTGACAATGCTCATTCATAAAGTATGATTACAGGCCAATGTATTTTGGCCAATATGCACTAAGAAGTCAAATACAAACCTCTGTCAATTCAAATAATAATTTTGAGAGTGAATCTTTTCTTGGTGGGCTACTTCCTGAGCCATCGTCATTAGAGTCATTTGAATTTTTAAGGAGGGTGTTGGAGTTGCTAATAAAACGTAACCCAGGCTTAATACTGACTTTCTTAAACCTGGACAACCTGGAATAGAGAGGCACCAGAATAGAGTTCATAAGAGGTTCTTAATAATTAAGTGTTTCTTATTTTTTGGCCTATGGTAAATATGTTTTCTTTTACTTGTTTTTAAATTCATGACTTGACTGTTGAAGAATCAATCCTTGAAATTAGAAAATATATTCAGAGAAAACCTAGAAAAGATCATGAAGATGTACCTAAACTCGATTAAAATGAAATATGATTGCAGAGAATAACAGTGCTAACAGGGTGAGCATACCTATCTTTTTCAGAAATCGTTTTTCGCCATAGTGAATCATTCTTCACTAATCCTGCGGATCAAATTCTGAATATTTAAAGTACAATATAAGATAATGAGGATTTCGAATCGCAGAAGAATCGAGGCAAAAATCTGCACACTAAGGTGGGACAACTCACATGGCTACATATCAAGCGCCATCTGCTAGTCTCAAAATGATCTCACATAGATCTATAGGTATTGATAGGAAACATGTATTGTAATGAACATTGGACTAATGACGAGGAAATTACGCCATAAACATTGGAAAGGTTAGCGAAAGACATACTTACGAGTAATTGATTTTGTTTGCGATCATTCTGAATGTTCTGGAATTACATGGATAACCTATAGACCCTCACTAATATTTAAATCTAACAACCCTCAATATTTTCCAGAGGAAACACTCACTGCATTATAAATAGAAAACAGATCAATTTGGAATTTTTACTACATATACTCTGTAGCCGTCGATTAGCCGACATACGATTCGAATGATTTCACACTTTGAACAATTTCTTTTAGGTTATGTTTGTTTGTTTTCCCTTCGTATGCCTTCGTTCTCTATTGAGATGACGTCACCTTGCCCTTCATGTCTGCATCTTGACAGTCATGATAAAAATAATTTGTTTTGTAAACAGAAAGAAACTGAAAGTTTCTCAGATGTGGTGTACGGTGTACTTTCATTCTCTTATTTTAAGAAAACTTTCTTTGGGTTTCAGCATGATTTAGCTCAATTTCAGTTTCACAATGAACCCTTCAAAATTTCTAATATTTCGTGCTCTTACAGTTAAATTTTTACCATCGTTTTCACTGCGGAAGCATCACAACCTCATGTAGCATTATCTGATGTGCAATGATTCCGTTTTTGTATTTGGTTAGTCGCTCGCTTTCATAATTTTTCTCTGAGTCTCCAGCAAACCACTCAAAATTTTTCAAGATGTGTGTTGGCCCTTTCAGTAAGCTGGGACATTGGGGTCCAATTGCTGTGATATGTAAGTAAGAGCACAACTTTAGACGTAGCCACCCAGAAGCGCTCACATTTATTACTGTGCACTTCTGTATACATGGTCAATTTCAGTAGACATCGCCAAGGTTTTTTTTATTTTTTTAATGAGTGGCTTTGAGGTGTCGTCAGCTAAGTTGACGGTTGTTTACTTTCGGTTTGCAAGCGTTTCCGCATCACCACTATCTACATGAAAACATCTAACTTTCGCAGAAGCATGAACACAAGCTGAGATAAGTTTTTTAATACTTTCAAACCTTGTAACACTTTCATTTTTAGCCACACAGAAATCACAACCACATGATAGTTGCGAATCATAACTGATAAGTAGTTTTTTTACGATACGATCATAAGACGGATGTTTTCAAGGTGGATAGTAGCGAACGCCGCTTTGTGCAGAGGACCGACTGTGTCGTTGGCGCTTGCAAATCGAAAGTAAACACCCATCAACTTAGCTGATGACACCTCCAGGAAAGAATAATATTGACCTCTTCTAAGATTCTATCAATACTTAAAGGAATTAATTTATTGAGCGAGTTAGAGTTAGACACCCTTGGCAGACATTCCACGTGCAGAGCAGTGATTAGCATGTTGCTTTGCACTGATTGCCTTCAAAAATCCAATACAGGAGTCAAGTGTATTCTTTGAAAGGAATCGCCAAGTTTCACTTTCAAAAAGCGAACAGAAAAAAAAAAAAATAGTTTGTTAATCACTGAGCCAAGGAAAATTTCCCTAAAATTTGGAGCATTTTGTACTTGAAAATATAAAAAATTTTATGGTTATCTTTTCAGTGGTTCCATAAAAATAAAATCGGTGCCTAAAAAGGGTTTTGTGTGTCATACTCTCAGTTTTTTAACAAGCAATAGAACTTTAAATTTGGTCCTCTAAAACACCTAAAAAGTTGAATTTTGTGAAGCTGCCTCCACTCCAAGCAGGTCCAAAATTTCAAGCCATCTACTCGGCCAGAATTTTAACCGAAAAAATTATTGAAAGAGCGGTAAAAAAAAAAGGTAGAGAAAAAGGCACTGTCAGAAAAACCTCACCAAATTTTTCAACATGGAATCCTCCTTTTTCCATGCATTTCTGGTATCATTGAGCCGGTTTCCAAATCTTTGCTGCATAGAACTCCTCATCTTCATTCTGCAACCAACTGTTGACCACCTTTTGAACCTCTTCATCAGTTTTGAAGTTCTGGCCACCATGATGAGACTTCAGTTTCAGAAAAAGGTGAACATCACTAGGTGCAAGGAAATTTTCGACCTGCTTGGAGTGTAGGCGGCTTCACCAAAATCAACTTTTCAGGTCTTCTAGTGGACCAAATTTAAAATTCTATAGTTCTTTTAAAAGCTGAGAGTATGACACAGAAAACCCTTATTACCGACTTTATTTTCATGAAACTGTTAAAAAGTTATAGCACTACTAAGTATACTCACTTTTAGGATAACCCTCATAAATCTCGAGATGAATGTTAGAGCATTTCAAGAACACTGATTTGGTTTAATTTAATTTTTTTCCTTTCTCCATTTTAGGTATCATTAAGCTAATTACGTTCACAACTTTCTACTGCACCAGAATGTGGTGGCCACCAACGAGTTCACTCAGTGGATTCTTGAATATCTCTTGTTTCCTAACATTCAGTGGTCTCGCTTTCTACAACTTTCTGAATGCTGTCATTGAAGGTCCAGGATTTCTTCCTCTCAAATGGAAACCTGTAAGATTATCAACTTTTTTTCTTTCTCATTTGCAAATTAAGATCAAAACAAAAGTGTGGAGGACTACAACAGCATCAGCTTCCAGAACTTGGCCATTTAAAGTTATTGGTTTTTTTAAAAATTTTTTGTCTTCTTCTCAGAATTGTTTCTTTGTATTCTGAAATGTTTGTTCTTTTTATTCTCTCTTTTATTTTATTTTTTTTTGCTCTGTTTTTTATTTTTTATTTTTATTTATTTATTCATTTATTTTTTGTTTTTCTTTAATCTAGTTTTTAGCGTAGAACTAGCCATTTAGAATAATTTCAAAACTGTTTTAAAAAAGTAAAAAAATGGAAAGAAGTCTTTATTCAATAGTGCTAGTTTAAATGATGATGCAACTTATGTTATAACAAACGTTCACACTGGTCTTTTTTGATTTGTTTCTTTTGCTTCGTTGCTTAATTTGTCTCATTGTCTGTTCACAGGAATCTCCCAGGGATGAACAGTTCTTACAGTATTGTGAAGCATGTGACGGCTTCAAAGCTCCCAGGTCCCACCATTGTAGAAAATGTATGCAATTTGTTTTTTAGTTTTATTTAAAAATTTCAGTCATCACATAAATTTGAATAAGTAATAAAACCAGATTTGAAGATAATAGCTGTGTTAGCTTTAATGTTGACATCTATTTTGAGTTATTTGGGCCACTTTGTATCATGTTCATGCCAAATACATTTTTGAACGGATTTATTTTTTATGAAGAACTGAACTGGAGTCCAGAAAGCTTTTTTTGAGATATTTTGTAATGTCATGAGACCATCAGATACTTGCAAAAAATCTAGTTTTATCAGCATATCAACACCCTTGTCAAATTGACCCTCAAACAGGAAAAACTACACGATCAAAATTATGACTAATGAATTTCCAGTAACCTTCTTCAAGTGATTGGACTCTAACTTATGAGGAGATACGTGTATGGTGAGAAACAACAAATGAATCGATCAGCAGTTTCTTGAAAATATGAGATCTCTTACTTACAAAGAGGTCTCGCAGTGCCTCACCTAGGTTTTGATGAGCTTGTACCCTGAAGTTTCTTCATACGAACCTACTGGACCTATGTTTTGCAGTTTATACAATAGAGCCATGGAAATTTCAAAATGCTGTTTTAAAAAAGTGGCAAAAAGAGTATTTGCCATAGCAAAGACATGTGCCTCTATCACAAGAGCCACAGTGGTTTATTCATGTTTAAGAGCATAACTAGCTAATCAAGAGGTCTGTGTTTCGGCTTTCAATGTTACCAAGTTAATTTCACATAAATCTATGATTGTTCCATTATGACTTTTTCTTACTTCTTTCTATGTGCATCCACAACCTTCATTTTCTTGTACTAAATGATGATTATTTTTTTTATTGATGATCGATGATTCATGCTTAATATGCATCCAATTGAAAGAAAACAGTTATGTACGATGAAACCTTTGTAAATACTTTGATGGAAATCTAAGGTGCCTTCCCCGTGCTCTAAAAATATGAATAATGTATCTGAGCGTCAATTGTTCATTTGTTTCAGGTGCTAGGTGTGTCTTAAAAATGGATCATCACTGTCCATGGATCAATAATTGTGTTGGTTATGCCAACCATGCTCATTTTACTTTATTCTTGTTCTTTGCTGTCTGCGGTTGTTTCCACTCTACAGTTCTTCTTGTTATCTCCATCTACAAGGGTCTGAATCGGGTAAGAGTTTAGACTGTCATCTTGCATTGTATTTATTCTTAATTCAATACTAGTCAAGTAATGGTACAGGATTAGAGAAATATTTAACACACATGTGTATCAAATAAAGCTTGACTGCCCTCAAGTACAGCTGGAATCTCATTTTCTATGAATTCATTCATTTTAAAGATCACTCAGTTTGCAGAAGCAAAATAATGGGTGGACCACCACTTATTTTATTGCCTGGACCATTTGCTGTAGAATATTTCTGTAAGTCTAGTCAGAAACATTGGTGCAAGTGAACATTCTTTATTCGTTTTGAATTGGAGATGAAGGGAATAACTCATGAAGAGTAGCCACTAACAGTACAAAACAAAATGGAGTTCCTTTTAGGTATTCAACCACTTCTATTTGCAAATCATCTGGTAATCATCTATTTGACCTAGAGTACCCATGCAATTTTGTAAGCGTTTTTTATGTGGAAGAGGGAGGTGCCAGCTCACTTGGATATGTTTCATGATTAAATCGGAATAAGTTCAGTTTGTATCAAATTGCAGAAAATTATTATGTAATTCTGACAATGCTGAAATAACACATATTGAAATAAAGAGATAAAATTTATTATTACTTAACGATTGTGAAACTGCAGAAAAACGAATCGGTTAGCAACGCTACTGACTCTGTCATAATTAGTTTTTTAAATGAAAACATACTTAACATCATTTCCTGAAAACCGTGCTAATTTTTCTGTTGTGGTGAAGAATATTAAGTGAAAATTTCAAGAAATAGGGTTGGCTTGTTCTATTTTGATGAATTAAAACGAGAGGAGAGATTTATAAACACCGTAAATGAGAAACAAGTTCCTGCAGTTACACCATTGTTATGCGAAGTCCAATGATAGAGGAGGTTCTTTTAAGGGAAAAAAACAGTGATAAATATTTAAACTCTCTTTTCAGCGGTGGTATTTGTTGTATAGACCATCAGAGCCTGTGATGGAACTCACAATGATGAATTTGCTGTTAGGAGTATTTTCCTTAGGACTTTCAATTGGTGTCGTGCTGGCAGTAGGAATGTTACTTCAATTTCAGGTAAGGAAACATAATTTTAATTTCATTGCATATAATTTTAAGTTATTTTACGACCATTGAGACCGTAAAAAACTGCATCCTGATGTTCGAGACTTGCAATTAATCTTATAAATTTTCAAAGATTTGGAAGAGGATCATCAGTTCTAGAAACATCAATTTTGTATTTTGTAAATTACAAGTGAGGCAAAAAAAGAATATTCAGAGATGCGCAGCATACATGTTAGAATCTATTTTCATCATGAATTCAAACATGTCTCACTCTGGAAGAACTGGAAGTGTGCCCGATCTAGAGAAAAATTATACTGCAGTAAATAAGTAGTATGATTATTTGCTTTCCTTTGTTTTATTTGAATCTTAGGATGCGAAGATGCGCTATCATAAGAGACAGTCATGTAGAAAGCCATATTGGTATGAATCAGCTGGCCCAACTCAGTTATGATGGAAAAAAAAGTTTATGATCAACCTGCACACAGAAATAAACAAGCAACACACAGTCCTTAGTTATGAAAAACCAGTCCTTCAATGCTACATTCTTTTGCAAATCTTACATATTCTCAATTTACTTTTTTTTCTAGCTCTTAGCTCTAATCTAGACTCTCTTGAGTGAAATTACGAAAACAAAAATATAATTATTTTTCTTCTTCTAAAAAAAAATGTTTAGTTTGTTTGTCCATTTCTTTGTTTTTTCTCATTTATATGTATTTTTAAAATCCCCTGAAATTTTTGCTTTCCTATTTTGATGAAGTTTCAAACTTGGTTAAATATTATCTTTTCCATCTACCTAACTAATGAATTATTCATGGAACTTGCCTCATTAAGTTAAATAAGTTTCTTATCAATTTCTATTTTCAGCTTCGAACAATTTTGACTAATCGCACTGGGATTGAAGAATGGATTTGTGACAAAGCAAAACATAGGCGACGCGATAAGAAAGACCCTCCTTTCGTCTACCCATATGATTTGGGCATGAAGAAAAATTTCCTTCAAGTATGTTGTTCGGATCTTCACAGAGAATTAAAAGAGTGAGTTGAGAAGGCATGCATATTTTCTTAGGGTGTGTTTTAGGTACAAATTTACAATCTGATCAATCTGATATTGGTGATTTTTGCCAATTTTATTGACTTATTTGTATGAAAAGCAGAAAATTTAACATCAATTTTAAAAAAACTTTTAAAATACAGGACAGGATAGACAGGATATACTTTAATTTCGATTTGGGAGTCACTTTTGCCACGTACAAATGTTCCAGTCCTTTTTGAGGAGGATTTTTATAGAACTGAAATGAAGAGTTGAGAAGGAAATACCGGTGAATTTGCATTCTGTTGATCAACAGTTGTATTGTGCAATTTGCTATTGGTACTTTAGAAAACACAAGACGCTCATATTTTAAGTGTTCAGTGCATTGTATTTCTTTTAGTCTGGTTTCCTCAGCATGTTTAGCTATCAAAGAAGTTACCTTTTAGTAGCCTAAGTTAGGAAAAATAACCATCTGCTAAGTAGTTTTTGTTCCAGAAATTAAAAGAAGATTTTAATTTCTGTTATAAACAGGTCATTAACTGGAAGTGCGAACCTGTTGGGGATGGAATTCATTGGCCTGTTTTGGAAGAATGTGATCAGTACACATTAACAGTAAGTTTAAAATAATAAGTTAGTTGAATCTGATTTTTTTTACTGTGTCATTTGAAAGTATTAAGTGAGCTGAGCTTACTTTTTTCTTCCCTATTTTATTGATGACAATCGGGCAAGCAGTTCACTCAAAAGTGCAAAAAAATAGGGTAGCTGAAGACCAGATTTGAAACGAGCATTTGTTGCTTTTGGATTTTAGCTTGATTAATACGATGGTAGAATCTGTGGAAGAATGGAAAAATATAGAGCAGCATGCGGCATTGCTGTCAGAGGACTCGACGGAAGGAAGCGTCATATCTCTGCGGGAATTATTTTTTATGTGGTTTTACCGTTCACATTGCTTTTTTTAGGCCCAAAATTGTGGAAATCAACTATCTACAGACTTATGAGCTCAACTGACCCAATTTTTTTCCTTCTTCTATCTCTGCTATACTTAAAGCAGTTTCTAACATTTTTCAGCCATTCAAGAAATTTTCTCACAAATTTTTTGTTTTGAACTGGATGAAAACTAATTTGATCATTTCCGTTTGAACATTATCATCCCTCTTTGGGGCAAATCATTCCCATTTTCTTTCAGGTTAGATGCTATTCAAAGATACTATGATTCTTTTGGATGATTACATATTCTCTCTTTTTACCCATGAGAATTGTATGAAAGTAATTTTTCTTTCCATTAGTGTCATTTCTTAAGACAAAGATGGATCCTCTCTGCCATTTTAATGACACAGTAAAGGTAGAATTAACGTCAAGATGAGGCAAGAGAGTATCTTTTCTAGGTCTAGCTTTCAGAGGTTATTTATTATCGAAGTAATAGAGTGATTCTCTCTATTATTTAACAGATCAACCTTGACAATACCCTACGAATGCAAGAATGAGAATCTTAACGTTAAAAAACATGGAGTGAAAATTGGATACAACATAGCTCTGATGTATATCGATGGTGTGACTACCAGACGACATATCTTGGTTTGTGGTGTTGTAGACTTCCTGTCAATCTTTATTTTTTGAATGGAAAACTACTCAACGTCAATTCTTGAAAACTTCCGTGATTTTTCCCCCCTGTTGGAAAAAGCTTGCAAGGAATGATATTGATTTTTTTTCCTTCAAAAAATAAAATGGAAGCGAGGTTTTTTAACACTGCATAGGAGACACAAGGTCTGGTAGCTTCACCGTTGATATGAAATTAAAATTCCTGTTTTGCCTTCCTGATTCTGTCTCCAATTCTTGCCTTTTCTCAGATCTCCTGGTTGTATTATTAACCCTTTCTAGTTTGATTTAAATTTTTCATTTCATTCTCACCTTAGGTCGAGCAACAAAGACAAAAGATAATCAAAAGGTTACACACTAGACCATACACTGTTCTCAAAAAATTCGATGGAAGTTGGTTCCCGTGCCGTCATGGTGTCTGCACTCTCTGTAGGCCTCCGTTCTCTGATGAGGCAAGAATACCTTTAGAAGTGGGTCAAACAGTATCAGTTACCCGGTGGAAAAAGTAAGTCTATTTTCTCTTAATTAATTAAGTCTTCCTTGCGACCTGACTTGCTGTACTTATTGTATAGTGGCTCTATTTATTAGAAGCCATAAGGCTGAATGACAAGTAACGAAGTTTTAAAGAACTCTGCTATTCAGCCAGCCTACTGTTAATCGCTATTTAATTTTTTGTCACTTTTTGGAGGAAGTATAAGAGTCACTGTCGGATGAAGTAAAATTCCTCTAATTTTTATGTTTTTTTATTTTATCAGATTAAAATTTAATGTTCTATTATAACCTTCTCTCCATGCCAAAAGGAGTTGGTCAGGACTCCGACCAAATTTGATTTGTTAAAAATATCGGTAATACCATTTTAGCGATGCAAGCTTTTCACCTACACCCCCTTGTTTACCAGCCTGACAAGTTAGTATGACGTCTATTGCATTTCAGTGAACCTAAATTTTGACATTTTAATTTTATTGGTCTACCATTGTATATACTTATTAAAGAATGACGGCGTTTTCATGCTGTCTTGGATTTTGCGGGATGCTAAGTTGGATTCACTGATGAGTGTGATCTACTAATGAGGTCTAAACAGACACAAACCAGTATGGATCTCTCAGCGTGAACTCAACGTAATATTTCAATGCAAACTGCCTGAGCTGAACACTCTCCCCCCTCAGTTTTGTGGAGGTTCTCATCAGAGTTGAACAATTTTTTTATTCTAATTGTAATTTTTGGAAGTTCTTAGCTTTTACCCCGCGAAATGATGTGGACCCAGCACCATTCCACCACCTTGTTACCTACAGATCGGGCCATTTCTTTTTTTTCCCTTGTTGAAGAATACAGTGTACATATTAGAACTTTTTCATTTCAATGCGACTTGTTTCAAATCGATTCTCTTATTTGATTTTAGATACTGGTTATTTGGTGAAGTATCGACGCAAGGAAACAAAAGACTAAAAGGGTGGTTCCCTAGCAATTGTGTTGTTCCTGTCACTTTTATTGAAGAAGATGACACAAAGCCAGATGGTGAAGATGTTAAAAAAACAAACTGACAGTAATTTTTGCGCAAAATGTCATCGTTTCAGTTTATCGCCATTAGCTGTTTAACTATTCTTGTTTGCCCATGTCTGAATCAAATTATGAACAATTTGACTTGGAGGACTTTGATTGAAGGTGTCAAAAATAGTTCATGGATGAAGTTTTTCCTTTTTGGATAAATTCAACGAAAGCAGAGTTCTTTAATTTCTTGCATTTTTTCTTTCATTAGTAATTTTCGGTTACAGGACTTTTGGTCCAATTTTTTTTGTCCATAAATTTTTTCGTCCAATTTATTTTGTCTACGACTTTTTGTCCTTGAAATCTGGTCCAAGTTAAATTCGTCCTGGTAAATAGTTAGTCCTACGCATTTGTTCGTCCAGTGGTATTAGGTCACATTTCTGTGGTCCAGTAAGGTAAAAAAGTTATGTCCAAAACTCACGTCCAATGAGGCCGTTTCAGCTATTTCCTTTCAGCTTTCAGCTACTTTCAGTCATCGTCTGAGTCTTCTTCGTCCGAGTCCGGTGGATCTGCGCGTGGCGTGTGCAACTTGAGGTGGTACGCACATGCTCGGAGGCACTTCTTAAGTGAGTTCGTGTCCTTGTAATGTTGGTAATTTCGGACGATGTTGGCAATCATTGCCTGATTGGTAGTGTACTTCTTGCTCACCGGTGGTTTAAAGCGGCGATGACCCCCCCGAGCCTGTGTACGCTCTGTGTCCTGTTGAACCTTTTTAAAAGTGTCAATGAGCTTCCAAATGTTAGCATGATGCGTGCCGACGATTTGGTTGAATTTTGAGTGAAAGCCCTCAACTGCGTTGTTTGTTCTAATACGATCTGCCAAAACTAAGTTGTAGACGTTCCATGTTTCAGGAGGGAACAGGGGAGGTACCGCACGTCTTCTTCCCCGAGCTGGTTTGCCACGCACGTACGTGTGGTCAACGTACGTCGCAAATTCGGTTAAAGCGTCGTCTATTTCCTCATAGAGAAAAATGAAAGTTTCCACCAAATCTGCAGGAGGGATGAACGGCAGAGCCATGAGTTCCAGTAAGTTACGTCATAACTCGGGTTCTTCTGTATTTAAATAATCGGCCCGCAGCCCTCGGCTAACAATCTGATGCCATAAGGACTGGGAAAAGTGGAATAAGCAACCGACGATGCGAGCGTTGGGGAATGCTTCTTTTACCGCGTTTATATTTGCTGCTTCAAAGTCAGTATTTAAAAATTGAAAGCTGAAATGAATATCTAGTTCGGCTGCTATGTCCTTCACTTGACGGTATATGTCTGCATAGGTGCCCTCATCTTTTCGTGTCGTCAAAACAAAAACAAATGGGAAGACAGTGTCCAAAATGACTCCATGCAGAGTGTACAGTTGAAGGAATTGCCGCGGTACAACTTTAAAAGTTCCATCAGTCAGAAGTGTCAAAATCCTAAGATTCTCACTGGTGGAAAAGATCAGTGTACGATTGGCACCCTCACGGCCACTGTCGTACAGTAAAAATAGCTGATCAGATCGAGTTCTATCATAAGGAGCGGTTATCTCAAAATTTACCGTATTTGGACCTGGTAAACGCGGCCTTTCCTTGTTCTGTCTTCTGTTAACCATACGCTTAAGATGATTTTCCTCCGGTAGTTTGACGCTGACTTCTTCTTCAACGTTTCCTACCCCTGTTCTTATAACGTCGCTGGGTCTTGCATTCGGTTGCTCAGCTGCTAATTGTCGAATATTTTGCACGATCTGCATTGCCTCCACTGCAGCATGATCCGGGAGATGCAAATGAGTTGAGATATCGCACTTATAAACAACTAGTTCTTCCATGTTCGTATTAGTGACGCATCTCGCATTGCATGTTTGCCTCCTCTCACACCTCCAGTACTTTCTCGTCCTATCTTTATTGTACGAATGGTGATGGTACACAAACCCTTCATTGACAAGGAGGGGCTTGTCGCGTTTACTCTGTATCACTGTTGGAGCCATTTCAGTATATCAACAAACGTCACACATACTAATAAAATTTCAAAACAAAAATATATACAGTCATTGAATTTTGAACGAAAATTTTAAAATAACCTCTTCGATGTTTTTTCTTTCGATGTTGGGATTAAATTTAAGGGTCTCCATAGCTACGAAATAAATTGATCTTAACGCCAATTGATTCACACGCCACGCGCAGATCCACCGGACTCGGACGAAGAAGACTCAGACGATGACTGAAAGTAGCTGAAAGCTGAAAGGAAATAGCTGAAACTGCCTCATTGGACGTGAGTTTTGGACATAACTTTTTTACCTTACTGGACCACAGAAATGTGACCTAATGCCACTGGACGAACAAATGCGTAGGACTAACTATTTACCAGGACGAATTTAACTTGGACCAGATTTCAAGGACAAAAAGTCGTGGACAAAATAAATTGGACGAAAAAATTTGTGGACAAAAAAAATTGGACCAAAAGTCCTATAACCTAATTTTCAGTAAAGAGTGCCAAAGTAATGAGCAGAAATTAAAGGCTTTCAGAAACCCTTCTGAAACCTGCGTGGAACTTGTTTCGTTCTTCTCCCTCAAACTGCTACCAACCCAGCCCAATCTTCCTTACAATTCAGATTCCTTTTTCAATCTTGACTTTCTTTAAGTCTCTTCTCTGAAGTTCAATGAAAAAAAAAATTGAAAATGGTAAAACTAAAATTAGTCTGAAAGAGGATAATCTAGCTAGGTATTCATAATTTCTCTTTCAATGAGGATGAGAAACTGATATTGCTGTAAATTCTGGGAATCTGATGAAATATGTAGTTTCCTATACTTTCTAGAGCTGCATTTGCGATTTTGCCACCCCCAAATTTCAAGAGAAATAGCCCTTATTGATTTCCGATTGTGCGTGATTTTACTGCACTGCAAAGAAAGATGGAAAAAAGAAAAAATAAGATGACCTTTGAACTCTTCCACCTCGTTTCCATAATTTGCTGCTAGGAACTCCAGCTTCCTAAACATTCCTTCTAAATTCGACCCTGTTACTTTATCTAATGTATTTTCTTAATTTCGTCGTATGAGTATTTAGTTTGAAATTTTCATTTCAGGATATTCCGTCCACTGATTCAGGCAGAGAAAAAGTGCCAAACTCCTCTTTTTGGCAAAAAAAAAACCTGCCTGGCAAAACGTGTGCAAAAACTTTGTCACAACGCTCTGTCTCAAAAATACTGTTGTTACGACGTGACAACGTTTTTGTGCTCGTTTTCCTGGGCAGGGGAGAAGCTCATAATGAAATATTGGTCCCAGACCCTATCTGTGTAGTATGTATCCTGCCTCATCATCATAATATATAATACTCTTGTACTCTTCAAGACTTAGATTTCACTAACTCTGCGTAGTGAAAGGTTGACGATGGAAAATTCTGAAAACATTGAATAAGAGGATCGCATTTAGCAAAAAGGAACTAGCCTAATTACAGTGTTTTCAAAATCGTGCAACTTCCCCTTTTCTTTCAAAAATACTTAAAATCTATGCCCAGTATTGAACTTTACGTAACTATTTTCCTTTAAAGTTAACAATTTTTGGGTGGAAAGCAAAACCTATTTGCTATTCCAAGAGATTTTGTGGATAATTATGAAGGAGCAACATTTTTGCAACTCTGTAGTCGCGCTGGTTCCCTTTTGCTAAATGCGATCCATGTATCAACTATAACCTCAAATATTCAGGCTTTAATCCTGACTGAGGAGACAAGCAATACCCAACCATGGTGTGAACAGCATAAATTGCTTGTCCCATGTGCATATTGCATAAATTGCTTATGCTGCTTCTTTCGACTCGTAAAGGCAAAAATGAACCATGCCTCTTGTAACTGGCAGAGTTAAAACCTCTTTAAATGACTTGTAATCAACGATCAAATTAGACTTAATTTAAACATCACTACCTTTTTTCCCCGTTTTGAATTATTCTATTTTGATGGTGAAATGTGAGAGATTTCATGTCATACTTTAATTTTTCAATAGGAAACTGTGATTTGTGAATTTAACCGCTAATGTGTTTTGTTCAAGTCATCAAATGTATAAAGTTTCCCTTGAAGCATTAATATCAGTGGTCACATTCTTTCTTTTTATATTTTTCTTGTTACTTTTCAACGAATTCATTTTGTAAATATTGAAAATGAAAACAAAATTTCAGCGCATGAAAAAATGTGGGAAAAATTTTTAAGCGCTCACATCAAATTTTTGTGAGACAATTCACAGAATGATGTATATTCTGTTACCTAATTTTCAAGCAATTGTGATAGAAATTAATTGTTAGGATTTTCTTACAGGTTTTTTGTTATTTTGAATTTGTATGATTTTTACAAAAGTGTCATTTTTACGAGTGATATGAAAATAAACATTCTCTTCTTTTCTAAAAAATTTTTTTTGTCAATGAATTAAAATATTATGTGGGTACTCAGGTACCTTCCTCATCATTAATCAAATTTATAGAAGCCTCAGAAGAAGGATATAATCATACAAAAAAAGGAAGAAAAGTACAAATTCTTTGAGAAAATTATTATTCTAAAACATTATTTTGCATTGTAAAAACAATTCAACGAAAGATGAAAGGAAAATATTAAAACTTAATTAAATCCTTGTTAAATACATTTTTGATAGTGACTGTTAGCCTGAAAGAGAGGGGAACTTTGGAGTCTTCTTTGAAGATTATTGGGTATAAAATCTACATTTTTTTATGTAGATCCTTAAAGGTTACAAGTTTTTTGACATTCATTTCTCTTGCACCTACATCTAGCATCAGGAAAATCAACCTCCATAGGAAATCACATTTAAATTGAATAAAGGAAGACCCAAATCACAACTACAATCATAAGAAATTCATTGAAGTACCTGGGTAATTGAAATGTTCCTACGAGTAATAATTTGAGAGGGAAAGCAAACATGATCTTCATCCTAAAAATTGCCTTTCCGTCTACTACTTATTACAAGTATTAGATTTTGGGGTCCTACATAGGTGCTAAAACAGGAACATGTTCAAATTACTATTTTTGCACTAGTGTGGTGAATACCAATAATTAGTGGTAATCTGTGTTTGGAAAAAGTAGCAAACCACATACTTCGTAGATGCTAATCATTGTTCAAAACAGCATGAGCTTTTTTGAATAATTCAGTATTTTAAGGCTCCAGCAGCCTGATTGTTGAAGCCTTAACTGGCTTTGTTGGCAAGATGAGACAAGAAAAGACACAGCCCTATCTGCGCCGTGTAATATATCAATTTTTGATTCTTGTCTTGCCGATATATATTTCAACAATTGGGCTGCTTGAGCCTTAAAATACTAAATTATTCAATCAGGTTAAAGAGAAACAGTCAAGCACAAAAACAAAGCCCGAATATACTAATAAAGAAGGAGAGAATTAAAACATGGGTAAACAAGGCTAAAACATTAAAAACACTAAAAGGCAGGAACAGCTCAAAACGTCCTGCCTTTTAGTGTTTTTAATGTTTTAGCCTTGTTTACCCATGTTTTAATTGAGGAGTTCTTTGGCATAACCACGTATACGCGTATACGCCGTTTCTTCGGAGATCGGTTCTACTAAATCCTCTGACTCTGAGCTGTTGGTACAAATAGTTTGTATATGTTTCTGATGAAAAATTATTAAGGTTAAGCCGGTCCGAACACACGCACCTCCTCATCCGAGACGTTCTCCGGAAAAACCACGTATACGCGTAAACGTGGTTTTCTAATCATGAATGCAAAATTCGGTATAATTTGCATGAGGAAAAAGTTAAATCGTACAATCAACTCAAAAGTGACCTCATCGGGGGGTATGAAAGTGATCCCAATACTGTTATTCTGGAGTTTGACTATGCGCAAAATTTGCCAGTGCCGAAATTAAATTGCACCAAACAATTTTATAAACATTTATTTTGGTTTTACATATTTAATGTGCACGTGCACAATTGTCCACACTCTTTCATGTACGGTTGTATGAAATCGGAGGCCAAAAAAAACACCAATTCTGTCATTTCTTTAGTGTATCGTTCTCTGATCGAACTCATAGACCGTGAGCCATTTAAATGCGCAATTTTATTCAGTGACGCATGTGGTGGCCAAAATAAGAACTTCTTGCTTATGTGCTTTTGTGCTTGGTTTTCGGAAGTGTATGCCGTCGAAATACTGCATGTTTACCCTGTTCGCGGGCACAGTTACTCGATTTGCGATCGTTATTTCGGGATTTACGGTAAAAAGTTGAAAAAATTACCCATTATTCAGACTGCTGAGGAGTATCTGAAAATCATTGCGAAAAGTCGAGAAAAGCCTTTCCCCTATTGGAGCACGTGGGACCCATCGTTTTTTAAAGAATGGGAAACTGTATTGCGTCCTTTTTTTAAGAGAAAACCGACGAAGAAGCATAGTTGCTTTACTCTTCAAAAATATTGCATGCTGAAATACAAGCCAGACGGAACTATTTCAGCCTCTAAGACGTACACTCCCGATTTTGAGGACTTCCAGTACTGGAAGCATGCCGATATTACCCGTCAAGAGTTGGACATAAAACCCTCACAAGCGACTCTTCCACCTTTGAAACCGGCCAAAATAGCAGATGTCAGAGCTCTCTATGAGTTTTTGAATGAAGAGGCGAGGACCTGGTTAAACATCCTCTTCAAAAACAGCGTTCCAGGTGACGATGGGCAAGGGCCCTCTGATCTCTCCGATGACGATATCAGCGAATATTAAAACTTTTTGTTTACTATTTGAACCTAATACAAGGTACATTATTCATACTAACATTTACTTTTTTTTCATCTATCCTCTAACTCCTGAAAAATTAAAATCAATTAGACAAATACCCATTCGAAGTCGATCTCTGTTAAAACCACGTATAATTATTTATTTAGCAGATTCGTTTACTCAAAAGCGTCTGTTAATTTAGGATCATGTGCTTCTGTAAAATAATTCTAGATAGTATGAGCTTTAAAAAAGTCTTCAGTTTTTATAAATCGGTTGAGTAGTTTCGAAAATATACACTGTCAAACTTTCAATAGCGTATTTCTCACAACCATATTTTTCGTTATACGTGGTTATGCCAAAGAACTCCTCAATTCTCTCCTTCTTCATTGTTAAAGAGAAATACAACATTCTTCCTTTGGAAAGCTTTGGATAAGATATTTACCTTGAAGATGAATTTTAAACCTAAATTTTTACCACAGCAAATGAAAATTGACTAGACTATTCAGTGGGCTTGGATATAATGTGTAATTAAAAGCTACACCGTCCAAAACAGTAAATTCTTTCTTCTCTCCATCAATAAATTCAAATGTTGGTTAAGTTGAAGAACTATACCTAAAAACTAAGACATCCCTATCTAAGATATGCAAAATGACGCTGCATATTCAATTAGAAGAAGGGTAGACTAAATGGTGAACATTTTTCAGCTTTTCTAGGGTTAAACAAAATGATAACAATTCCCGGTTATTATCAATTAACTATCTACAAAGATGCATAAAAACCGGAGTAACTTTTTAAATCAATTTAAAAATTGACCTTGAACATTATTTTGCTGGATTTTTTTCAGTAAAAAAATTTAAATTTCTACAAAATTTTAAGGAGTCTTGCCATAACTTAGTTCTAGAACAGATATGTATCTGAGAGTGAGACGGTTCCATACCTAAAAAAGGTGTTGAAAATTTAATCTCAACAGCCGCCATAAAAACCCTATGCCCCCTCTAATTCTCCGATCAATGATCTACGGTCTGCTGATGGAGGAACGGAGCTGTGTGCTTCTTAATTAACCTCTTACCTGGCTGACTCAGTCAACCATTTACATACTTCAGCACATTGGAGCTGCTCGTTATCCACATCAAGGCAAAAGAAAGAAGACAGTTTTTCTTTTGCTTTTTTCATTGTTCATATTTTCATTTCACCTGTAGAGTAGGGTCAAATACATTTTTACTTTCGTTTCCAAAATCTTTAATTATTCATTACTATACAGACCTTGCCAAGACATCATACCGATCTCTGGTAAGAAATATTTTGAATGGTTTTTCTATATTTTGCGTTAAATTAGTTTTCATAAGTTTTAGCTGAAAAACTAGAATTAATAAAGATTGCTATTCAAAGGTATTTTCACTGCACATTCTGACATCATTCCCATAGCCTATTGTAAGTAAACCTTTCCCCAGTCACTTACCCTTGCTGTAGAGCATTGGAAAGAATTCAAAGCCACAAATGAAAATACTTCTCGACAGACAAAATTTCATTTACTTTTTTAACTTTCGATCAGATTGCAGGCAAGCCCTTTATTTACAATGAATAAATTATATCACAGATAGTTGGCAAACCACACAGACAAAAGAGAGATACATGAAAAAAAAAGTCCTCAATTTTTTGTATTTTAGTGGAAACTGAAGAAGGCAAATTATGTAAAACAAAGAAAAGCAGTTCAAAGCTACTTCTGATAGCTACCTCAGATTTCTTGGCAAGGTCTACGATGAAAAGAAAAATGAAAGATACTTGTTGGATGTCAAAAGGAAAAGTTATTTTATCCCCCCCCCCCCCCCCCNGCGACTTTTAACTGTAAACTGAAATCATAGTAACTTATTTATTAAAACAAATTTCAGTTACCGAAGATCAGTCTATTGATCAGTCAGTTGATTTGAGGACTTAATCTAAATGAGGCGAATGAGAGATCGCTGATCAATCCTTGACAAACTTGATGTGAGTGGCGGTTGCTATGACTTTTCCTGATGTTTTTTCAGTGATCTTAGCTTCAAGAAATGCTAGAGTTTTACCGGCTTTGACAGTGTTGGCTGTTATCACTATTTCGTCTCCCACCTTGGCAGAATTTAAATAACTGAGAACAAAACAAAGAAAAATGTGGTGCAAAATTTGAATCCGAGGAAAGTATAAAGCCAAAATGTATTTGGAAAATGGATCATTGAAATGAGAAGCATAGGAACAATGCATTCTTAGTAACTCATCTTAGGTCAAAAAATTATTTGAGTCAAGACTTGTATGACATCTTTATTTTAACTTATTTAAACTTTTCTGGATGTGTTTTTGTAACTTCTTTTCGACTGTTTGGTATCAAACTTCAAACAAAGAGCAATCAGATCATTTCATAATCTCTTTAATTTTCTACCCCTCCTTCCTTTAGCTACTACCCAAGAGGTACAGTACGCCTTGCAATGAGACTATAGAAAAATTGCGATGAAGTTGCAAAATTAGAGCATCTAGAGCAATCATAGAGCAATAGTACACGATCTCTTGGGTGCTAGGTCAAAATGTCCAAACCCAGAATGTCCAAAAATCCAAAAAGGCCAAACATCAATGATGTCCAACAGAAAGATAAGTCCAAAAGTAGGCGAGTGTCCAAATCAATGGAAGGAGTAATTATTTACTAACTACTCCATTAAGTTGCAACTTTTCTATTGCAAAATACTTCTTGGACTATAGAAAACAAAAAATGTCGAGTACTCAGGTGATGCGTAGGTAAATCAAATTATCATAAGTTTTATCTTTTCAGAGGCGCATCAATGGTCAAAGTACGAAACAACATATCTCCATTTTGGTGATTTAAAATTTTTCCTTCCAATTTATTTTTCTAAAGAGAAACAGACCTTTATAGCTTGAAATTTACACAGAATATTCTGCTGACAGTGAAGGAAAAATCGAGGAAGTTATCAAGAAAAAACGTTGACTGGTTTTCGAAACCAAAATGATATATGACAGGATGTCTGCAATGGAGTTGTAGACGGAAGTAAGAGGTTTCCCATTTTGGCCATCAATATTGATGAGCGGTTCAAGAGGGCAGAGGTAGCATGCCCCACGCATCTTGTTGAGATTCAAGGAGGGGGAAATCCACCCTCCTGAAAATTAACTTTTCATTTCTGACATGGAATTTCTAATAAATTAGTTGAGTTCTGGTCTTTACTTCGAGGTGCTAGACTCCCCCCCTCCCCCGCCAGTAAATGATCGATTTAATTATAGTGATTTTGTCCTTCAGAAGAGTAAGTAACAGATAATAGGAGATACATCAACGCACAAGGGAAAGTATGTTTTTAAAGCTGTACCATTTGTACAAAGGTTTGCTCTACATTTGACCCTCCCAACTGGTACGGACTACCAAAAAAGGCTAAAAACACTTACGAAATATCCAAATTTGTTGTAGCAGAAGATCCACCTCTGGCCCCATTTGGATGAGTAAAGTGTCCAAGTGACGGAATTACATCTACTATGGTGGCTATCAGTCCACCATGGAGAGTATTATAAACATTCAGATGCTCTGCTTCAACCTTCATTTCAGCAACAATTTTCCCATGATCAACAGACACGACACTTACCTTGATCACCAAAGCATGAAAATATGAAAGAGTATGAGTTGAGGATAATAAAAACGACAGCTGTGAATTAACTTACGAAATTTTCAAATCTATGGAGCTTCCTCTGTTTTGATTGGGTTTATAGGTAACGAGCGCATAACTTGATAAATTATCAATTATCGTTGCACTTAAACCTCCATGTAAAGTCTCCATGTAGTTGGTGTGTTCCTCTTCAACTTTCATCTCAGCTGTGAGTTGCCCTTCACCGGCAGATACTATGTTGATCTTCAAGGATAAAAAAAGGTTTTCAACTAAGTATGAGTAAAAAAATTAAATAAACTTAAGGAATACAAGAAAACTGGATATTCAGAGGAAGTAGCATGGTAAGTTTTTAGAAATGCAACCAACACCATTTTAAAAGACCCAACACACAAGGATTTTGGGATCAAATCGATGTCTTTCAATTTACTTATATTTAAGTGATGTAAGTACTCGTACTTGAATCAGCACTTGTATATTGATAAATCACTCTTTACTTACTTTATAATTGAACTAATTCTACTCACCTCTCTATCTACTCATGTATATGAGTAAATATTTATACCTTCATTACAAATTTATTAGGATTATGAAAAAAAAACAAAAAAAAACTAAGAAGTGGCCCGAACTGTGCGTAGCAAGGTGCAGAAATGGTGCTGGGTTCACACCATTTCGCGGGGAAACAAAGCCAAGAAATTCCAAAAATTAAAATTAGAGTCAAAATTAAATTTTTGAACTCTAATTCGTACCAGTACGAAACTGAGGGGGGAGAGTGTTCAGCTCAGGCAGTTTGCATTGGAATATTAAGTTGGAGTCACGCCGAGAGATCTATACCGGTTTGGGCCTTATCAGACCTCATCAGCAGATCACACTCCGCAGTGATCCCAACTTAACATGCCGCAAAATCCAAGACGGCATTAAAACGCAGTCATGGATATGACCTGAGGCATGACACAAAAGTGTGATTCGCGCGCCATCTACCGTCGCTGAAATTGGGAATTGCTAAACATCGTATGAACTTCTACAGACAATATTTTGCAAACGGATAGTGGGAAGGAGAAACGCTTCAAATGACTTTCTTGTAATGATGAACTGACACCCTGCTCACCAACTTTGAATGACATCAGTGATGGTTGACTAGTGGACTTCAGATTGTTCCACATGGAGGCCCTTCATCAACTTGCAGACCGCTTCAAAATTTTGAACTATCAAGGACAATAGAGGTCAAATGCCGTAAAACTACTTCCTAGGCCAGGACATTTATCTGTGAAGTTCAAAAATATACATGTACCAAAGCTCACCTTCTCTAAAACTTTTCCAAATCCGCCCAACTCTACGGAGTGTTTCAGCAAAGTTCTGACCAGCTGTAGGCTCATTTTGAAGAGAACGTACGAAGGAAGTTGAGCTGCGAATAAGTAGTCGAAATCAGGAGATTTGCATAGTGAATGGCTTGACGGCAAAAATTCTAATTTTACAAGAGAAAAAGGACCAGGATTCGAAACAAATTACAGTTTCATTGTCAGATAAAGAAGTTATCAATAATAAAGAGCGATCACTGATAAGAGATAAGAACAGATTACTATCAAACTTGTTTCAAATTCACATGGGCTGACGCAATGCTGACGGCTGAGAGGTTATATTATTGTTTGGGTTTGGATCTGGAGGAGAATGTCGCCTCCTCTGATTGGTTGATGATTCCCGCCAACTTCCAAAAAAAGAGGGGAGCATATTTTTTTATGGGGGGGAGGAGGGGGGGATTTGACCAAAGCAACTTGAAAAAATTTTAAATTGCAAATTTTTTCGGTCAATTATTCCGGGAACCAGACATATGCAAAGTAAATAAATGTTTTTCAAGAGCACTTTTTCTAGTTTTTTGCTCACATAAATTTGGCAGCTAGCAGTGACACGAAAATAGAAGCGATAAAGTGTGGAAATCCTTTTCGAGGACAAGAATAAATAATCTGAACTCATGCAATAATACTAATATCATTAGTTGCTAAAAATGAAACTTAGGTACCTGTAAAGGTTATTTTTTTTCTTTACGTAATATAATTTTTCTTTGATTATTTCTTTTTTATTTATTTACTTTATTTTAATTTTTTCCTTTGTTTCATTAGGTACTTAGTTTTAATGCTTTACTTCATTGTTTTTTCTTTACTTAATATTATTTTTCTTTGATTATTTATTCTTTATTTCTTCCCTGTATTTTACCGTTACTTACTTTATTTTATTTCTTGCAATTTTTTATTTTTTTTTNAATGTCGCCTCCTCTGATTGGTTGATGATTCCCGCCAACTTCCAAAAAAAGAGGGGAGCATATTTTTTTATGGGGGGGAGGAGGGGGGGATTTGACCAAAGCAACTTGAAAAAATTTTAAATTGCAAATTTTTTCGGTCAATTATTCCGGGAACCAGACATATTCAAAGTAAATAAATGTTTTTCAAGAGCACTTTTTCTAGTTTTTTGCTCACATAAATTTGGCAGCTAGCAGTGACACGAAAATAGAAGCGATAAAGTGTGGAAATCCTTTTCGAGGACAAGAATAAATAATCTGAACTCATGCAATAATACTAATATCATTAGTTTCTAAAAATGAAACTTAGGTACCTGTAAAGGTTATTTTTTTTCTTTACGTAATATAATTTTTCTTTGATTATTTCTTTTTTATTTATTTACTTTATTTTAATTTTTTTCCTTTGTTTCATTAGGTACTTAGTTTTAATGCTTTACTTCATTGTTTTTTCTTTACTTAATATTATTTTTCTTTGATTATTTATTCTTTATTTCTTCTCTGTATTTTACCGTTACTTACTTTATTTTATTTCTTGCAATTTTTTATTTTTTTTTACTTTAATTCAGTCCCTTCATTTTAATTTTTATAATTCATTAAATATCTCTTCGTTGTTATTTATAACTGCATTTTATTTATCTATTTTTTCTTTTTTTCTTTTCGTGTCGAGAATCAATTCAAAATTTTCAAACTAGGATTATTTTTATGATTGGCTAAAGTGCTTCTAGCATTGGACAAATAAGCTCAGGCTACTTACTTGAACAAGTGAGATTATGTAGAATAGAAAATAAAAAAATTACCCCTCTTAAGTACTGAAGCCTTGACATGGTGTTAAATATAGTGCATGCCTAGCCTACTGATGAACCTGGGATGTTTAGCTTAACGACAGCGTACAATTGACAAGAAACATTGTTAAAAAATTAGTAACAATTGATCAATTTCTTCCATTTCCTTGGAATTTTGAATGTAGAAAAAAATTGATTTTGAAAAATATTATTAGTACCAGGGGCATTTGGCTGCTACGCTGCCGACAACCAATGCGGAAGAAAACAACATACGTAAAAAGTCGTAGAACAACCGTGTTCAAGTTATCTCGGAGATTAATGGATTCAAATACCGTCAATGTTTTATTTTTGATCAATGTTTTTAAAAGAATACACACTGATTTTCTAATAAGTTTCCGAAAACTTTCCTGAGTGATTTAAAATAGATAAAAGAAACTTTGACTTAAAACGCATAATATCCGAAATCTAAGCTCAGATTCGGCTTTCTCGTGAAAAATCGATGCAGTTTCATGTATCATTTATGTCACCATATCATGAAGGAAAGAGATTAACGTGCGTGTAGATTCTAACATATCAGTCCGACGTGGCAACATGGGTGATTTGGAGTGGGTCAGCTGATGAGTAAGAAGAAGTTTGTTTTCTCGGAAACGGACGAACCAAATGCTTGACGCCGGCGTCTGGCGGCATAGCTCAAACGTTTGAATTCTGTGCTCACTTCCGCATACCGGCCGGCTTTGATAGAATCTTTACGCCTACGATTACCGTCTTTTCTTTATGCTACGGTAACATATGATACATGAAATAGCAGCGATTTTTCACGAGGAAGCCGAATCTGAGCTTAGATTTTGGGTATGATGCGTTTCAAGTTGAATTTTCTGAAGTTGAAAATTTAAGACGGCGGACGTAGCCTAAATTGATACATCGGCTCCCATCGATTAAATTCGAATTTTTAGTCTAATTTCGAAAATTCAAAAAACCAAGGTGGCGGGCGTGGCCTAAAACGCTATCTCGGTTCCTGCTCGTCGGGTTTTCGTAAAACTTGGTGCCAAGGGGAGGGGGGGGGAGGAAAGAAATTTTCAAACACTGCAATCGATATGTCGCAGGCAAATAGTAAAATTAGGCATTTTGTCAAATGCCTAGGCAAATAATCAAATACTAGGGGGCTATGCCCCCTGACCGCTATGCGGTCCAGCCCCCTGAGGGCGCTCCGCGCCATCAATGGGCCGCATCGCGGCCCTACTTTTACCTCCTTACAGTGTTAGTTTTATTTTTCCCCTCAAAAATTACGATATGAGGTATACTTTACTTTTAGAATGAAATAATTTTTGGTTTTGATGAATATTTTAGTTCGTTTTAATCCGTTTTTTTTTTTAAAATCAGTGAAAAATTTAACATCGTCCGAGTTTCTGACTTGTTGTAATAAATGCCCTTTAATTATCATTAAAACCGAGCAGAGTCAAGAATAATTAATTGCTCGAAGTCATATAGTTTTGCGGCGACTTTACCGTCGCCCGAGCCAGGGACGGGAAAAGGAGTACGCTCCACGAACATATTATTACACGCTTATCAGTCACACAAGGTAGGTTGAATATGAATTCTTGAAAATTTATCAACATACTTTCCCTAATCAGCCCATATCTGATTGCTTTCTTTGGTGACTCAATGTTGGTAAAGCGTAAAAAATTGACGGGGCAGACTACTAACAAAATATACTTTAATTGAGTTATCTGAGATGGTGACCTTCATAATCAACAAGTTTATAATTTGCACTAACGCATTCTGTAGTTCAATGAGCCCACTTAACCGAGTAGCATTAACCAAAAACAAGATAGGTGAAGCGCAAGCGCACTCTTTGGTGCAATGAGTCATCTTGATGGAGCAGTTTACCATCAATTTTGTCTCGGTGAACAGATTTGTAATAGCTAGTAGCAACTAATTGAAAATGATTGATTTCCCTAAAGACGTTGTGGACAATACAATGCCGTTGGTTATTCTATCAATTTTTTCATGTATACGGCACCAACTTTTAATTAACAAAACCAATGGTTATCCGCGCACAGTCATTTTTTTCCGTGAGAATGGAATATCAGGAAAACGCAGCATTTGGACAACATATAGCATCTCGGGCGTGATCGGTTTTCAAAATGTATTCCTTGGAGAGAGCCTCTAATCTTCGATGGGAGGAGAGAATAATGCCAATACCGGTACGCTGGGACCGATACTGCTCTTTGGATCCTGGGGGGAGGGGGGAATAGCTCTCCGGGTAAGAGGACACTCCTGGTAAATTACACCACTGGTAATGGTTTCCAAAATATAGCATCGGTGGATCCAGGAAGTTGGCAATATTGTTTCCTATCCATTTAAACCTATGCAAATGTATCTATCCTCGGAGAAGCCAGGTGCTCCGCCCAGAATCGATTATTTTACACAGGTTTAAATGGAGAAGAAACAGCGTTGCCAACTTCCTGAATGCGCCGCTGAGGAAGGCGCGGCAAAGGCGGACTTGGACACGGGCGGACCCGGGAAAAAGAGATGTAATTCTCATAATAATGAGTAATAAAGCCGGAAATTAAATGTGAGCGCCACGCACGCCCCAGCCGAATCGAGAGTCGGGGGCGATGTACCCTCCAGTTCCTGTAGCGGGACCCGGGCCCGGGCGCACAGTGGATCCATCCAACAGGAGCGGTCGGACAAAATTTGGAAACTTTACAAGCTTATAACTCCGTTTATGCAACATTTTAAGGTTCTAAATGTGGTTTAATCGGTCTTCTCGTGAAATTTTCTTCAAGAAAAACCCCATCAAATTTTAAATATGATGAAATAAACATCGAAATTTGCAGTTTTAGTCCGGAATTGCATGTCCGACTTCTCTGATTGTTTCGATCCACTGTGGGGCGTGCAGACTAAACAACGCAGATCGACAAAAATCAATTTCCTTTCCTAGGTGGGTGCTTTTCATGCGCTTGTGTACTTGGCGCTCGCTTGTGCTCAAAGCAGTGATTTGTGTCTCTTATTTCCAGAATCTCCTTCGAATTTGAATATCCTGCATGGGAGTGTCTTTTGACGAATGGACACTGGGTTATAAAATGTGATTGAAACAGGGAAAAGAGGGTTTGAGGCGAGGGTTTAAATTCGACCGAACCCTGCTTCACCGTCCTTAGAAATTGAGTTTGCACACTTTGCCGTCGACGGATCATTAAAAGTTGAGAGGAAAGTGCGTAATTTTTCCCCACGAATCTTTAGGTTGTTTTTCGTCCCAACGGTGTGGAGGGTATTATTTGAAACGGCGAAAAATGTAAATACCAAGGTCGAATTTAACCCATTTACTTCAAGTCACCTTCTCCCGTGCTTACACCATCACAACTAAAAAGAGAAATTTTAAAATTCACTTTAAAAGAAAGAAATTAATAAATAAGTGAAATAAAGGCACGTAGGAACCTACTTTGCAAACTATCTGCCGTCTCCTACTTAACGCAAAGGAAGCAGACGTTTTTTACTAATAATTTTTGACATTTCAATAATTATTTTCTAGATACACGCGAAAGCATGAGTTTCAGACATCGCCAACTATTACAACTCCCATGATATCGAATTACACGTCCACATAAACGAGACTTTCAAATCGCGTTTGCATTTGCTAACCTCGTTCAGCAAATGTGGATAATTTCTGGTTACCCCCATTAATCAAATTTCACAAAGAATGAATGACGAATCCAGTGACAGTGAAATTCATGGCTCAAAAAACTAATTAACAGATGTACGTTTCCGTAAGGTTTCCTAAAAAATGGTGCTGCCGCACCATGCTTCAATTTATTGAATGCCACACGGGCATTCGTCGAGTCTGGAAAACATCTGGAAAATTTTTATTTTTTGGGGGAGCATATGATACTATTTTCAATTCTAAGGGGGCCAGGCCCCCCTGGACTCCCCCTTCGTTTGTTTATGGCAAGGGAGTTGAATCATGAGCCATTGAAGTCGAGGATGCCCAGACTGGAGACTCTTAGCATCTGACGACGGAAGAAAATGAGACGCAGTTACTAAAAATATCCTTCTGCACTGAAAATCTTGAAAATAGATAGAAATTTTCTAGCAAGTATACTTCTTTGAAAATTTAAGAAGAATTCTACAGTGCCCCAGCGTGTTTCTGAAAATCTATTCACCTTTTGCGAAATTTTTAGGGTAAATTGTTCACTTTTTCTTATGAAACAAGGGTTGCATGTGAATTCGTAGTAGTTTTTCACGGTAACACGGGCCCCCTCCGGGGCCCTGGCCCCGCTACCAGGGACCCAGTATCCCACCCTTGTGGCGGGACTACCTTCATGCACGCCGGGCTTGTCGATTTCCTTTGACATATTTGCAGTGGTGAATGCATAGCTGAAGTGCGCTTCAGCTAGAATTGTATTTACAAATGGGTGGTTTTTCTACGAGGATTAAACATAAAAAAGTGGCACGGAATATAACAAAAGAATATGAACTATGCAAAACGATAATCCGGGTATCGGAACTTGGCTAATTTGAAAACGCCTTTAAATGCGGCGTGATACCTCACGCATTCCGGAGAGTTCAAATAGTTGTATCACTGCGCCGTAAGAATGTTTCGGAAGATGTAAATGGAGATAGCCTCCATGCACGCTGGGCTTGTCGATTTCCTTTGACATATTTGCAGCGGTGAATGCATAGCTGAAGTGCGCTTCAGCTAGAATTGTATTTACAAATGGGTGGTTTTTCTACGAGGATTAAACATAAACAAGTGGCACGGAATATAACAAAAGAATATGAACTATGCAAAACGATAATCCGGGTATCGGAACTTGGCTAATTTGAAAACGCCTTCAAATGCGGCGTGATACCTCACGCATTCCGGAGAGTTCAAATAGTTGTGTCTTTGCGCCGTAAGAATGTGACTCTTCGGGCTCTTTTACTTCAAGGACTATGAACTTTGAATCCATTTCTGTTGGTTCGAAGATTCCTACTCATATTACTTTCCCATTTTTCAACAAAAGCATACAAATAGATTTTAATGAAACCTTAAAATATTAATTTTCATCATATCGTCATTTTCCGGCAAAAGTATCACAAGCGCCATGCGACGTTTCAAAATTTCCGGAACTAATTTTTTTTTAAAGAAAATGTTCAACGAAACAATCCGAAATTTCACGGCATTATTTTTGTGCTGCCGATTAATTTCAGTGAACTTTTCAAAGAGATTCAACCAACAATGACTCTATAAAAAAATAAAATGGCGGCGGAGATCTTTAAACGTCGCGTGGAGCTTGTGATACTTTGGCTCGAAGGTGACGATATCTTGGAAAAGGCACGGCAGATTTTAAGGTGTTCATATTGGTTTACCCATAAAAGGAAAATAAGCAGTGAAAAACTTGCAACGTCGCAAATTGAGGGTCATCAATCAATTGCGCGTGGTCCTGAGGCTCCCCGCGCGACTCACCGAGCTCGTGGAGCTTTTCTGAACACTTAAAGAGTCATTCAGCGGCGCGCTGCCAGTGCGGAACGCTCGCTGGCGCCTACAAACCTAACAGGGATACTTCACGCATTGCGCAATGCGTGAAGTATCCCTGTTAGGTTTAGGCGCCAGCGCGCGTGTCACGCTGGTTTCCCGCCGCGCTGCGGAGTGCCACGGCGCTTCAAGCAACTATTTCGCGACAGAGGTGTTGCACAGTATCAACGAAATTGAAGGCGCTTTTGATCAAGTCTGATAGGCATCCTTCAAGAGTACGAGCTTTAATTCCTCGCAAAATAAATCAAGATACTATGGCTCAAAAAGAGAGTGAAAGCCCAAAAACTCACTGAGTCCTAGCATCCGTATCTAATAACGTTTGGTATAATTTTTGAATTTCATTAGAGAAAATAATAATAATAAGAATAATAAGATATTTTTATTTGTAAATGCACATTTTTCAACAGCTAGAAAAAAAAGTAACTTAAAAGTGTTTTTGATTCAGGAAAAAACATTCTTGAGTGTGCTCTGTGCCGTCAAGAAGATTTTATTTTGAATCAATAATAAAATCGCTGAATGAAAGCGGGTTTCTGCTTGGTGTAAGTGACTTTTCTCGTTAAACAAGCAGCTTTTCTTCTTTATACAAGGATTATTTTCTTTATTGATTCATAAGAAAATCTTCTCGGCGGTATATTTGAGCATATTTCTGTTTGAATCGAGTGACTTTTTCCTCTAATGAAGTTCAAAAATCATGCTAAACTTTATAGTCCAGGCGCCTGGTAAGTCTACCTGGAATTTTGGGTACACGGCGATTTTTTTGGCTAACTTTATGTTTTTTGGGTCGCTGAATCTGAATCTGAAGTTTCCTACCGCGTACCTGGTGAGAATTTTCCGCCATTTTGAAAAAAAGGCCTAAAAAAGCCTTTTTTGCGGTTTTTTTTATATAGCGGTTACGCATGAGAAAAAATCCCGGATTTAGCTAATGTTTTGAATAGCTGACAAAATTTGGAAGAAAATGGTTTACTTCAGATTCGGATTCAGCGACCCAAAAAACATAAAGTAAGCCAAAAAAATCGCTGTGTACCCAAAATTCCAGGTAGCCTCATTTTTAGCTACCAGGCGCCTGGACTAGAATATTTGCCACGAGTTNCCTTACAATTCTAAGTTAATGCAGGACAGAGAGATGGACCGAAGTGAGGTATGGCCAGGCGCGTTGTCTTTTTTTCGAGCGCGTTTTGTAATGGACGCACACTACCGCGCCGAGGTAGAACACCGTATGAGTATTCAAACGTTGCCAAAATTCTTTCGATAAAATATTTATTTTCGAGGAAAGTCATGAATATCTTCCCTCGAAATGCTCAGAGCCTTTGGATTAAATTCCGAGCAGGATTCGCCGAAAAATCGGGATACAAATATTTGAAAGCTTCCCTCGGAATTGGTATACTTTACCAAATGAAAGTTGGCAGTGTCTGAGGGCTCATTGGTCGTTCTTCCTTGACGCGCTCCTATACGAGGGAGTTCTCCTGATAACTAACTGGAAGTGACGATGCGGCAGCCCTGTCGCCATGAATTATTTTCCGTGGTTGTTTTTATTTTTCAGTCACGGGATGGAGGGTGTGCAGCGCTGCGGATCCGAAGGTATACGCATACCATACCGACCCCCCCCTCCCCCACCCCCTTTTCTCAATAAAACTACAAAATAAATGTATTCGCGAATCTCTCGGGATGAGGCCTAACTAAGAGGTTTCTCTTGTAAATGATTCTCGGAAGCTCTCGCAAATTCTAGAATGGATAGCTAATGGAATCTGCTAGCACGGAGGGTTCAAGTTTATGAATAGTGCCCCCCACTCTGATACGAGAAAATCCGCCAACCAGGGAAATGTTTTCAAGCAATATCATATTTTAGCCACCCTTAAAAGAGCAAAATATACACATTTTTGGACTCAAAATTCCGATTGAGGCATCATGAGGCTCAATGGCGTAGGATGCTTTGCGATGTATCGATTGTTCTGCCATTTAAACCTACGGAAGAGGATCGATAGATAGGGTGTTCGCAACGAGCTCGTTAATAATCGATTCTATACCATAGCTTCAAATGAGGAAATATCGATTATCGATCATTCACGCCCTGCTACTGTCTTCCACCTTTACTGTCCAAATTTTTAACCAATTTTCGGTATTATTATCCTCATCACGAGGACGTAATTTACTTTTTTCCCCACGCAATAGAGGGTCAATTGATATGATCATAGTATAGCACTCACCTACGCTAAAGAAATACAAATCAGGAAAACAAGTTAAATTATCATCTAATCAACCTTAATAATTGATTCTTTACCACAGCTTCACGCCTCGCCGCGCCACTTTATTCCTCTTTAAGTTTGCCTTTGATTTCGCCGAATATTCGACAAAGATACTGCAAATCGGGGAGCGCCAATAGATATCAACTTGAAAAACACACCATTACATCGATCTATGAGCTCTGATTAAACCGAGAAAGGGCGTTGTCAACTCATCGATAGATATCGTACTTGATGTCCTGCCCTACTGTTTACCTTATTTTAAAACTTAGTTAAAATAACGTGATCAATTTATATGACGCCTCAAAGTTTGCAATTTGAGGAGAGGAACGGGGAGTCGGAAATATCGGGAAATAATTTTCTATGAGTGGGCACAAAATGTTTGACTCGGTGACATCAAAGTAATCATCCTCCACAGAAATACATTCTCCTCCTGGGAAAATACTCTCTCAAGAGTCACAGGGACATTGGCAGCAACGAAACTAATGGCGCGCAAGAAATTAATTAAACAGCTTATTATTCTTTTCTTGATTATGGGGTGGTAAGACGTAAGGCGAGGCAAGGCAAAAATGACGGGTCACCTAATAATAATAAGTGCAAAATAATTGGAAATTAAAGAGGGAAATAAAAAGATAGGAGGAATTATAATTCCGGCAAAAAGCCCGCGCCTTTTCGTGTAAATAAGAAAGCTACAGAAGCTGTTAATTAAAATGTCATCTTCTGAAGGATTGCGTAATTAATTTTTTATTTTAATCTCAGGAATCGTTTAAATGTTTCTTTCACCTTCTTTTTAATAAAAATAGGGTGAATGGCGTTCAGAAATAATTGTTCTGAGTTTATACATTTTAATGCCTGTGCCGGCAATCGTTTAACTCATCTGACAATTGCTCACTTTGTACAAAAGATAAGCTTTATTTGAAATTAAAATCGAGAGTTCCATTAATTCCACTTTTAGCTAACGGCGAGAAATATCACAGTTTTTTTTTACTCTTCAAGCCAACCTCGCACTTAACCCTGTTTCTCTGTACTGAAGATTTGAATCTTTTTGAGGAGCTTTGCGTGCGTGTACATATTTGTTTGAGTATGTGTGATACTTTTTTTTTTTTTTTTTTTTTTTTTTTTTTTTTTTTTTTTTTTTAGTCTCTGGTGTACAAAAAGGTGAGATTATGAATTTTGTTGCTATAGTTTTATATAATTTTTGTCAATTATGTTTAAAATATTGATGACACCCACCACTAATTTTCATAGACGTCTAGATCTCCGTGTATGGGGGTACCACATTCGTTCGACCTCAGGTATTGAGGGGAGAAAGTCCTCAAAAAGAGAAAAATTCTCCATTTATTCCTTGCCGAGAATGAAAATTTGATGCGGAAAATGCTTTTGTTTGAGGCAACATGTCTGCAATACTAATCATTGCCCTCTAAGTTCATTTTCAGTCCATTTTCTCTCATTCTTTTCAGTCTGCTGAGTTCGAAACTTTGTAAAAATCTATCATAAAACTGTTGCTAAGTTCTCACACGGTTCAACTTAAATGTTTTCAAAAGTCTAAACTCAGAATGTATGCTACTTCATTGAAAAAAATACAATTTAAGAAACGAACTTAAACTGTTTTAAAAAAATAGTCGATAAACTGTGACATTTCGATATTTTTCAGGAACGCTATTGTATTCTATAGTAAGTTTTCTTTCCGTATGGAATGTGCAGGTACCATCTCTGTTGGGAGAACACCTCCGCGGTCAAAAACGGTAAAATTTTTAGTAAACACGGCGATTAGTAATAAATTTTCTTCAGAAAAATGTCTATGATTGCCGGAGTTTTTTCAGTTTGAGTGTTACTGTTACACGCGTTTGCAAAATCGTCCAGTCTACGGATTGTGAAACAAGATTGCCCCTACCGCGAACTGATCGGTGTTCTTTTTCTATCCGCGCATTGGGCAGCCAGTCCGCGGACGGGCAGGCTAGAAGTCTGAAAAAAACGGAAAGGAGGCCGGATGTTAGATTTAAATGCAATCCATGCGTTAACCGCGCCACAAAAGTTGTATTGAGTTGACTAAGGCGCCGTGATACAACTATTCGTGTTCCGCGGATGTGCGTATTGCATACTCAAAACTTGAAGGCACTCCCGCTTCTCTCGCGGTATCTGTTTACTTAGCCCCAGCTCAAGGCGCTAGGCAATAAAAATGAGAGATTCGAGAGAGCGTGATTTTGTTAGAAGTCTCGACAACCCTGTTGACTCTCTTCACCCCTCATCTCTACAGTTCCACTCCTTATCTTGTCGTGTTCTAATGAACTGATATTATTAACTGCATGTTTAAAATTGTTAATTATGACGTGGACGTGTGGCAGATTGTGGATCCACGCACCATCAATTTTATAGATCTACGCACAAAATTGTGGATATATGGCTTGCCATCAATCCACGAACATTTGTGGTACTGCGGACAAATGCAATGCAAAATTGTAAAATCGGTGTTTGTGGATAAATGACATACCGTGTGTCCACGTAACAGATTCGTGGAGGGACAGATTTTCCAAAAATTTGAGAATTAAAAATTACTGAACAAGTTGATCATTGTGCTTCTGAACGTTGACTCCTCATGAGTATCGAATAATTTGTCCAATGACCCAACCCCAACCTGGAGGACTACAATTTGATTTCATAGTGCATTTTCTCAGACAGGTTTCTTTCGCTTTGTAAGACTACTACAGCAAAGCTTTCTGTCTATTCCACCTGATGGTCCGTTATAGGCATCATTAAAAACCGAGGTTGTTCGTTGTACATTTTTGGGAACCCTCAAATCCTCAAATAACGACAAAGAGGCAAATCTATTAAGATTAATAAATTCCAATTCGAAATGGCAATCAAAGTCATTATTCTTGAAAATCTAAAAGTATTAATGATGACTGATTACCTTTTCCAAGTTTAAGAAGCTGCGAATTGGCCAACAAAGAGCCTATTAGCGGAGGAGTAAATCTGGAGCTGCCTCTTGTTCTTCTGGTTATTTATTCACGGAGAGAAGAANGGGGGGGTTCTGGGCAGAGCGAGGGGCACGGGGAGCACAAAGCTTACTCATCATTTCATCTCGGGGGAAATTATTCACTTGGAGCATAAAAAGTCGCATAACTCTCAATTAAGCAGCTGTTTTGACGAAACAGCGCCGTGGCGTCCCTTTCGCACGTTTATCGCAACGGTAGGTACCTGCGTTGCGTTTTGCGCGGCGCCAGGCGCAGCGTGCCTTGCTTTCCGATCCCTCTGTGGCCGGGCGCCGCGCCATCCTTCCGCCGTCGCACCACGCTGCGTTCCTCCCTCCGTGTTAGCCGCTCAAAATAAAACAGCTGTAAGATCCACGATCAAAATACCGAGTATTCTGCTCGATCTGTCAACCCTGTCCCCATCCGAGCTTCTCAGGTCTCGTAGCTGACTGTGGCCGGCAGGCTGCCTGTTGTGCCCTCTGCATTCCCACTTGGCTGTCTCTCACTCTCATTCCCTCTCTCTTCCCATTTTATTTTCGTCGAATGCTCTCTCCACTCCCTGCAGTTTCCCGAGGAACATCCAGAAAAATGGGGAAACCCAGCTGAGAATGGAAAGTATTAATTTTAATTTGATTCTGTTGGGATTTGTTTCTCGCCAAGTTTCTGGCTGTACTCAAGGAGGGAAAATTCTCCGCAACGAGAGAGAGAGGGGGGAGGGAGGGAGGGAGAGAGAGAGAGAGAGAGATAGGAAGGAAGCGACAGCGAAAAATTAAAGGAGTTGAAATGGATCGAATCGCTGACTTCTGAGCTTCTCTCAGTGGTCGCAAGAAAGAACGCGGCCTGGAAGTGCTCATGACGGGTTGCATGCGTTAGAATTGAAGGAACCTTGAAGAGTCTTTCAAGCCGAGTGCCCTGTTCAGAATACTATCCATTATTTAGTGGAAGATGTTCATCCTCAGTACGGATTTGGAGGGAGGGCTTGAAATAATAGGTTTACTGTAGTGATCGTCTCGAATAATTATTATTCTTACATAAATAAATTATTTTTTCGTCTTTAAAAAGACGGTTCTTTTTGACCCATTGACCGGAAATTCATTATGACCTTTAAACACGAAGATATTGTCCTGATGCGATGACACACTGAGCAATATCCCCCGCGTATCAAAAGAGGTTTTTTTTTTTTTTTTACAAGCTTCAAATAGTCCCTACTGGCTAGTTTCACGCTTACCACCAGCCCCAGATGACTGTTGTCTGAGACTATCAAACTCAGGTCACCTGGCCAGGAATCAAACCTGGGACCTCTTGGTTATAGGGCCAGTGCTACAACCACTACACCACAGGAGGCTGACGGCCACGGCACATGGGCTCGTCTTTTCAATCCTTTCGTGAAGGATTTGAACATTTTATCTAAGCCTCAGCACCCATAAACTAAAATACTCTTAAATGAATACGATTCATTGCCGAAGTAGATCAGTTTTTACAAAAAAATCTACAAACTAGGAAGTATTTCATTCAATTTGTTGTCACATTGTAATGGTTGTCAAGTTGAACGATCGCTCTTCATTTTGAAATATTTGGACTTCACCACGTACTTGGTCTGAAATTTTTGGAGAATGATTTGTGCTCATTCTGTTGCGTTTGTGGTCAATCAGTTGGTTGGAGTGGACATTAATGTATGACTTTTAGTGCAGCATGTGTGCTGTTTTAGGCAGAAAGGAGTAAAGAGGCAAGAGGTCCTTTCCGAGCAATATTCATAGTAATGCCTTGACGCAATTATTTGTGCACTGTGGACGTCCGTGTTGCATACATGTTTAAGTTATACTTTCTTGAGTAGCACTATCACGCAGCAATGTGAATTTACGAGGGCGCCTTTACGGGTGTGCCTTTACGAGTCACTGCCGGGATGTTATGCTCCGCTGAATAAAAGGGCAGTGATGCCAAAGACTGCCTCTACTCCTTGGTTTTGCGATCCTTCCTATTCGGAGCGAAACATTTCGCCAGCGGTTCGTTGGTACCGCGAATTGTCGCGTCGTATCATTACCATTGTTTTTGTGTGAATAACGGGAGTAACTTCAGTTTTCGGTACTCGCCCTTCTCGCAGAAATTGCTCAAGCCAGAGTAGCTGCATGAAAACATTTCCATCACAAGGCGTACTACAACGCATGTACAATTCGTAATAATTGGGCGGCACAGTGCGAACGGCTGTGTTCCGATCCGTGTATGGTTGAAATTGAAACAAACATAGATTTTGTCACATACTTTCAATTATTATTTTATCCAATGCATATGCAACGAATTTGAGAATAAAATCAATTACATATTATCTTAATTGAGAATATAGTTATAAAGCATAACTCTCAGAAGTCACAGCACACCGCACACCGTTGCCTTTGACTCGTGACTACCGAACTGTTCGTTGTAATTTGCTGCATTGAGGAACATTTTTTTTCAACTATTAATTTTCAAAATTTTGGAGAAGGTGTGTAGAACTTGCGGAGGTGAAGAATGAAAACCATAACATTTTTTATTAGATGAACCTAAACTTTTGAGTCTTACAAAAGCAGTTCTATACTTATTAGTGCCGTAAAAATATCTTATCTTTATCCTCATTTTGCTTGCAAGAGCAGCGGGCGTATGATTTGACCTTTAAGTACATTAAACTTTTAATCGTACGTAAGGATGGATAAATAGGTAACTATGGATAAATAGGTAACTATGGATAACTGCGTCCTATGTAAATGAAAAATAAAGAAATCTATAGACGTTAAAAACCATTGCGCAACTTTCAAATTTTTATTGACAATTTTATTTATTTACTTCATTAATACTACTTTATTTTTAACTTTTCTACTACTTTACTACTTTATTTTTAACTTTTCTACTTTACTACTTTGTTTTTAACTTTTCTACTAATTTACTACTTTATTTTTATTTTTTGATTGAAAATTTGATTTATCTACTTTTTAATTTATTCAAGTCGAATTTTTATTCCCTCTCCTATCTCCTATAAGCAGACTTTAAAAATAATTCTAAACGAGGTAAATGATTGGAAGGAAGTATTCAATGCAATAAGCCAGCAGTCATAATGTCACAATTTTATCGTATATTGAGGAATGGCAACTCTGATTTTATTGAACATTCGTTCGTTTGTTATTTTGAGGTAGAGCGCATTGTATTTTCGTGGAAGCCGACTATTTACCCAATGCGAGCAAAGCCCAACTGGTCCATTTCGCTCCAATTGAAGCAGGGAATTGTGAAGTTAATCGTGCAACCCAACGTATGCACGGAGGAAAAAAGTAAATGACTGTGCCGGAGCTTAGGCAAACACTTTCAAAAAGCATTTGCGATTGATTTACCTCCGTCCGTATTGTTTTTTAACGCTGGTCTATTTGCAATGGTCGTTAATGTTTAGGCCGAGAGCAACGCGACAATGCTAAGCCGAAATGGCAAATAAAAATGCTAAATGCCAGACGATGTTTACTCAAATCTCATGTAGCCACGTAATGTCACAGAAGCATAAACGGCAACTTTTTTCCGTGTTTCGTTGCTGGAGAAATATTTTCAAATGGAGCATTCCGGGATATTTTGCTTCTTCAGGATAAAATTTGTCGCATGGATTCCGAAAAATAAGATAACAGTGGGCTGATTGTTGAAATTGACAGACAAAGCTATGGACAAAGACGACATAAGGAGTATGGAGCAATTCTATTGGTCGAAACGGGTGGTTCTTACCGACTAAGGGAAGGAAATGATGGACCACTTGAAAGACTCTCGTGGGTTGCCGTTAGTTAGTCTATGGCCTACGTCTTTAGTCCATTGCAACCACCTGCTTCAGGATCCCTCTATATCCCTTTGGCCATCTTTGTCTATAGATTTGTCTACCAAATTCAACAATCAGCATGCAGTGCCTGAAACTCAAATGACGCGAATATTCAAAGAAATGATTGGACAAGACTACACTAGAAAAAAATATGTAATATTTCTCAAAGTGATGAAAATTCCTTTAAACCTAAACAGGGAAAATCGAACTTAAATATAACTAGCGAATTATAAAAATCAAACTCATGTTGGTGATAACGGGCGATTTGTCGCACAATTTGATGGAGTCTTGAAAGGCTTTTGCAGATCTTTTTTCTTGCAACAAAGGAACTACGTCGCAGCGATCGCACTGCGCGTTAGGCGCAATGCGTGAAGTATTCTTGCAGTCTTGCAGGCGCTAATATGCTTTTCGAGCCGACCAGCGGCCGCACTGTGTTAGGCGCAATGCGTGAAGTATTCCTGCAGTCTTGTAGGCGCTAACATGCGTTCGCGCCGACCGGCGCATCGTTTCACGCTCTCATATTTATTACGCGTCCACATCCGTTACCGGCTTTCATCTTTATGTACCTGTTTTACCGGTGCCAACATACTGCAAATAAATAATTTCCCAGATCCTACAGTGTAGGTGGACCTTTATTCCTGAATGGACCACAAAGAGAGGCGCAAATTTAGAGGCGGATCCAGCAATGTGGCAACCCTAGCTTTCCTCTACTTAAACCTTTGTTGAATAATCGATTCTTGCTGATGCACCTAGCCCCACCGAGAATCGATGGATTGCAGTAGGTTTAAATGGAAAAAAGCATTGTTTACATCATGCTAGATCCACCAATTTGCGAATTATGATCTATTTTTTCTTATTAAAAGTTCATTTAGAACACGATTTGTGAAATCAAAATTATTGAAAGGTACTCCTAATCAGGATATTTAACAGTTTTTTATACAAAAATTCAAACCTCTCCTTACTGACGTTTTTAAATGCTGTGCTCGAATCAAAAAAAAAAAAAAAAAAAAAAAAAAAAAAACACGCGTATTTTCCTCGATGGTGAAGTCATAATCGTGTAATCTTAATCAATCTCAGGAAAATTTGCGTGTGTACCTCTAAAATTCACTCAAAATCAATCATTTTGATCATTCTTTGGCTTCTTGCTCCCTTTATAATTTTTTATTTTTAAATGTTTGGTTCATGGTGTCAAAATCGTGATGATTTCAAAATTTATAAAGAGGCATCCAGATGTATAAGCAACGTTTTGGCAACAAACTAGAATGCATGGTGGGAAACAAACAATAAATCTTCTCCAATCTGCAATTTCTCCTAATTACTACCATTCAAACATCATACCTCGGTAACAATTAATAATAGGCACATTTTACATGAAGGCGTTTGTGACTCTAGACCACAAATTGCTCACATAAAATAGCTCAAACTATGTTCTTTGTGAGAAACAAGAGGGGGGAGGGGTGTGGGAGAGAGAAGCGGAATTGGAGAAGGAGAAAAAGATACTCGGGGGAGAGAGTAGATCGGAACAGAAATTAACTTGTAATTTGCTTACTGACTGTACCCTCGCAGTCGAATTATTGTATTTCTTGACGTTTTTGAAACGATCATCATATGACAATTTCTTTATGTTTGATGAGGTCCCAATGATTCTGTTTTTACTTTGCCACGTTGTGCCTCTACCATTGTGGGCAATAGGAGAGGGGGCTTGGTGCTAAAGTAGGCCTGGAATTTATTCGACCGGAGACTGCGGGGACCGGAATATAATTGAACGCAATCAATTACATATAATGCTTGACTAGCTTTCAGTTCGGTGGACTTGGCTGCTTAAATAAATTGCTTAAATCGACCATCGACTGTCGTCAATCATCGAATCCTAATTCGCGTCCATTCATCACATCACCACATCAACCCTCTCGCCTCCATCGCCCTCGCCCTCCCATCCTTTCGCACCCCTACTTTATCAACAGTGCCTCGCCCACGCCGTTTGTTTGTTTTTAAATAGCTTTTTCCGCAAATTCGTAACCGAATCACTATTCGCGCTTACCCTATCAACGAATACCAGAGCTAGGCATCAATGTTGCCTAATTGCAGTCGTGCAGGAACCAATCAATGATCTTTCCGAAATTGTGGGAAACACATTGTTTTTCGGCCGTTTCTACCATTTTTGGGTAAAAATAAAACCTCATACATGTTAATTTAGTTCATACTATTGCATTCAATCTATATGTTCCCTGCTAGTTTTAGTGTCACTTTGGATGGAAACCTTTGAAGCTTTGTGATTTCAATCTCAACATTTTACATGCAATTCAATTTTTTGGTAGAATTACCTGGTGTCAATATAGCTCATCTTGAGTTATGACCCAGACTACTTTTCTACATATACAACGCCTCTGACCCAACACCCTGGAGCGCTCAGTGACTCCCAATCGCCATTGACACTGATCCTCCAACAGACCATGAGGCAAATTATACCTTCTGATCTCCTCCTCCACTTTCTGCCGCAAACCTGTTTACTGTACGACCAAGCCACCTTCTTCTACCGGGCGAGGAACCCGCAGTCAAACACCGGTTTGGGCAACCGACCATCGGTCATCCTCCGCACTTGTCCATGCCAAACTAGCCGCCTGATTTTGATACCGTGATCAATATCTTTCTGAGCCTCTATTATTTCACGCTTTCGTTCATTACGAACGCGCTCTCTTCACAAGGTTCCGCAAATCCCCGCAAAAAGTCCATTTCGGTTGACTTTATGATTTCCTCGGATCTTTCCTTCAATTGCCAGACGTCTCTCTCGTATGTAATAACTGCTAGTTAATAACTAGTGTATCCCGGCTACTGTTACCTTCTTATTTAAAATTATTGGACTTTACAAGTTTCACGAGATTGATTTTCCCCCTAAATAACGTATTCCTAGAATCCAAACAAATTTCAATAACATATAATTTCTCCGGAATCTCAGCATCAGCCATAAACTATATGTGTCCAGCTTCGTTAAGTAAGAGTCTCTATCGGATGCATTTCTTTAAAACGGAGCCAGAGACAGAGGAGGAAGAAGGGGTATGCTAGTTAGTCGACGGTCGGAAGAATACATGGGAATTATATAGCGCCAATGACGTCAGCGGCGACGCGATAACGGGGACGCACATGCTTAAGTCTCTTTAACTCACGAGTTCTGTCCACAATGCTCTTTTCCAACGCTCACGGCTCATGAGTGCCGCATACAGCTGACATTTAGTACCGTTTGATTTAATGTAAAATCCTGCTTTTCCATTTCTCCGAAGGGAATCGCGTTCACTTTTACATGGCTTCTTATGCAGCTTTCCAGGGCACACTCCATTTTCCCCTCTCGTCTATGGTTTCGTTTAGCAGAAATACGTCCGATTTTCACTTATACGCATAGCGTTCTTCTTTGGATTTGGACCGCGTTCAGCGGAAAGGAACCAAACCGCATCAGCTATTGCCAAATCTTACCGGGCAATTTATTTTTTTTACAAGAGAACGTTTGTGCGGATTCCATTGAACATTTTAAGGAATTTGCCTCGTACTAAGCAGAAAATTCACTGACCTTTGCACTAAAATCTGCACAACCGTTTTCATGTATAAAAAATAAATTTCCAAATTGTCGGCCTCCTATGGTGTAGTGGTTGTAGCGCTAGCTCTATGGTTGGGAGGTCCCGGGTTCGATTCCCGGCAAGGTGACCTGAGTTTGACGGTCTCAAACAATGGTTGTCTGGGACTGGTTGGAGGGACGGAGGGGGAACGGGACTAAAGCGCAAGGGTTAGCCCTCGTGGGCTATTTGAAGCAGTAAAAAAAAAAAAAAATTAAATTTGGCAATAGGTGATGTGGCTTGGCTCCTTTCTGTGACGCGTTTCATTTGACATGCGCTGAAATCGCACGTCCCACCAACTTTTGATTGCCTTTTAAAAATCCACTTTGGCAAGTCTGCTCCACGAAACGGCATCAGAGTACCAGAGTGTATTTTTTATCTCAAAAAATATGCTCTGAAATTAACTAGCCGATTAAATTAATCCGCCGTTTGTTTCCGATTGTATGAAATACACAGTTGGGTCCATTTGGAAGTGGTGATTGGACAGGCTTAGTGTGACCTTGATGAATGTGTCACACATTAGCCCTGTCCGTCGCCAATGGAGAGCTCCACTCTTTTATCCCCCGAAAAACTCATGCCCGGAACGTGAAAAATGCTCTCTGCGACAAAAATTCCGATCATGGTTTCCTAGAGGGAGAGACGCATTTTTCGACAGTCACGGCTAATGCAACAACTTTGGACTCGTGTGTGGGTGCGTCGGCTAGGCTGTGTATGTGGCTCGAAGATATATCCACGTGTAGGCGCGTACAGTTTCTCGTAAATAGAAATATTTAATCAGTAATTAACCCTGCATGGAATTTTTCGCGACGCCAATTTTGATGAAAAAAAAATAATATATATATGATACAAAAATGAAATTAAAAACAAACGTTCTGGAGCGTTTTTTCGAAATTCAAACTTTTTCTTTTACTTTTGAAGCTCAAAACAGCTCGTTGCCGTGAGGCAACAACGTGCAGGAGAGGGATAGTGATACAAGGGTATAACTCTTGAACGAGAAATTTGAAAAAAAGCTAAGAAGACAAGTTTTTTTGATTCTAATACATACATACATTAAGTCGCTTTCATAGCGCAGCCTCGCGCTCTGCGATGTCCAATCGCCATTGCCCCCTATCCTCCCAGAATGATGGCTACTCATCCTTAAAAAAAGTAAAAGGGAAACCTGCAACATCACAAACTAAGAGGCGTGTTTTCGAAGTCTTAGGATCGATAAAGGCAGTTGGTTACTTAATTGTTAGAGAGAGTTGACCATCATTGAATTCCTTTCCTTTGCATAGAAGGCACAATCTCCTAGCTTCTTATCTTTTTTCTTAAATATTCGAATTTTTACAATATTAGTGATATATGAGTAAATTTTGTATACATATGTTTATTCGGTTTTCGCTCTGTTGATGGGCTTGACTTAAGAGGCTGCATTTAAAGAACGCAAGGTGTCAATTATGTGATGGAGAAGGGAGTCACGGTGCGGTATCTCAACTGTGTCAAATTAGATCAGTGACAATACATACATTTAAAAACGAGAGGGGTGGACAGAAATGTGAGAGTGCAAAATGGTGGAGGAAGTGAGGACCAAACGACAACTTTACTTGTGCGCTCGTGGTTATTTTAAAGCATTTTAAAGTAAAAAAAAAAAAAAAAAAAACAATTTGGTTTTCAGCCTTAACCTAAGTTAAATTCAGACTCATTACGGGAAATTAAAACTCACTTGATGAGCGCATTAATTTTGTGGATAAATTAAACGCTCTCCTAATGCTACAGAAAAGCCTATGAGTTGGACTTATGTTTAAAGTGAAAGTTAAGTCTGATGAGGGTCTACCAGAGGCCAAGTTCTTACGGGCCAAACAATAATATAGGGCAGTATTAATTTCAGTAATTTGCGTTTGGGCTCCCGGAAATCCAATTTGACCGCTTTTAAGAGTCCGCGGTAGCTTTTTAGGAAATGTAAGTGCTTTCCTTCATCTAACTGCTTCTGTTAACGTGTGGTAATTAGGGACTCCTCATCAAAACTCTAAGACCGAGATAATCTCCGGAGGCGTGAAACAATACTCGTATTCTCAGCAGGGTTGTCAACAATGTGACAGAAATCGCCCTCGTCAATAGAGTAACGTACGGGGAGAAGTTCAGAATTTATATGCCGGGCGGCAGCAAGGATTCTAACTTGGCTCATAATAAAATTGTGTTTGAAGAATTGTTAATGGCCTTATGGGCGCGAAGGATCAGAAAATAAACCTGCCAAGTCATTAGCACTTGAGCCGAGTCCGTGGTCTGGGAACATGTTTGCTCATAACTTTGCAACAATTTAAAAACGATCATTATTGTCTCCACCTCTCCCTCTTTTGTGCCTACATTTTATTTTCCTGCCACTCTATTTACTTTATTGCTCTCTGATTGCCTTACTTTTCCCACTCAAATATCATTGGCCTCAATCTCATATTTATGCTTGATGGGCACCTCGAATAGCCTTGATCCATTTTTTCCCTCTTCTTCTCCTTTGTTTTTCCTTGAGACGGAAAATTTTCAGTTTTCATAGTAGCTCCGTTTGCGACTCTCGTGGTCATCCAGGAGGCCTATCAACGATAAAAAAATGTTGGTCTGCAGTTTTAAAATTTTTGAAAACTTAACATGACAAATAGAATACAGAGTGACAAATTGAAGAGTGGGTAAAATGAAGAATAAAACATTACAAATTTAAAAAGATAGGACGTTTCATGCCATTGCAGGCTCATTTCTAACTGCAAAAACGATCAAAATTAATAAAATAAAAAAGTGGTCACCATTTAATTATTGTAATTTTTTTTTTTTTTTTAAAAAAATAGTTTTTTCGTTCATTTTACAAAAACTTTGATTGTTTTTGCAGCTTAAATTAAGCATGTGACAGCCCAAAACGTCTCATCCTAAAAATATTGCAATATTTTAGCCTTGTTTCACAAATTTTCTAATTTTATTTTGTCGTGTTCGTGTATTTGAGTTATGTAATTTTTCCATTAGTATAAGAAGAACGGTGCTTACAACCATTATAGAACACCGCTTAGTGCCGCTTAGTTCCGCTTAGTTCCGCTTAATTACATAAATTTGGGTTAATATGTTGCTAAAACTCTCATTTTTTTGCTCACCTCTGGGTCTTCAATGCATTTCTGAAGGGTTTCATGAAAAATTCATGACCTTAGGAACGTTTCGCAGATTGGTCACTCTTGCCTCACCTATAGTTTCAATATTTTTCTTATCGATATATGCTCAGCACACACATTTAAACCGAAGAATAGTGATGACATCAGTACTTAAAGAGTTAGAGAGAAAGAAACAACCCATTTTTTTATTATTTTTTTTTCAAAGAAACAAGAAAGTTTTGCAGGACTGCCGAAACGTAGCAAGCTGTTTCAATTAGCAGGGTTGCTCCATTCATCTTGTCGTCTTATTTTTCTATCGCTTTGTCTATCAATATAATTTGACTTTTTGAAACTTATGTTTCGTTATGTCTCACTTATTTTGGAAATACTTCACTTGAAATTTCACAATTTTAAATTATACAACCTAGTCCCTGTGTTGCTAACCCTCAATTTTAATCCGACCAGATTTCGAGCAATCATGTTGAATCACCTAATAAATATAAAAGGGAGCGGAGATTATGAAACACTGCAAGCGAGGTAAGTGGTTTGAGAGTTTCGTCGTCCTATGGTAAAAATGTCAAATGAAGAATGTCAATTGTAATGAGGTCCATTGTAACGATGCACTTTAGACTTCTGGCCCATGATCACTTCAAATACACACGGTGAAATGACTTTAGTTTGTTCTGGACGCTGTGGGTATCGTAGGGTGGCCGCGTTGATGATTAGCTGCAACGACGAGTGACGATATCCATATAATTCGATGAGAAACACGGCGGTCCTTTTCGCTCAGTCAAGCGGATCTTTGCTCCAGAAATTCAACAGCACGGAACAACAATTATTTTATTCGCCTCGTATATTATTTAGGAAATAAGTTCGAGACGCACCAGAGCATTTGGACGTATCTCTGCCAAACGGAAATATGTGCATTGATACATGAGCCCTGAGACCCATGAGGAGATATGCATAACAGGGCTCACGTCATAATACACACAGTTCCGTTTGGCAGAAATACGCCCATTTATACTCGCTCCGCGCCGACTAACTAACGCGTGCCATTTTTTTAATAAAGTTTACGAGCTTTTCAGTAGCCGTAGATTGCGTTGTAGTTGGCAGTTGTGATTCATTATTTCCGAGAAAATGTGATCTTTTGTCTTAGCTCTCTCTTTCAGCTTCAGCGGGGTCGTGGACGACAATTTTTGTCTCCGTGCCAAATTCGCCCCCTCCACTCAGTCCGCCGCGTCTGACTCCTGGCCGCCCCTAACAACAGAACAAATTATCAGGTACAATATTTCTGTCTAGTGCCCACGATATATCGAAGCTGTAAATCGAGACGATTTCGTAGGCACTTTACTTATACAGCAGAGCACCTCCAGGATGCAGCCAATCTACGAAAACAGAGCTTGCCTTGTTATTCCATGCCAACAAAAAGTAAATAAGTGAAATAAATCGAAGCACTTCGTTGACCTCGTGATTTCTTTTTAAAAAATTGATAGATCGCATTGCTCCCCAAGCGATATGCTTTTAACTTCACTTTGTCAGTGCTTCATAAGACGACTAGAAAGCTCCATAGAGCCTCCTGCTTTTCATTTGGTTAACACCTGAATGTCTTATTTTCATGAACACCATCGAGAATACTGCCAGTGTCGCTATACCTTGACTTTAATAATTGCAGAAATGGCGTGGCGCGCTTTCATTTTAACTGATCTGCCATTTAAACCTGTGGAAAAGGATCGAAAAACAGGGTGTCCGCGCCGAACGCCCTAATAATCGATTCTATACCATAGCTTCAAATGAGATAATATCGATAGTCGATTATCCCGCCTCGCCGCTGAACACATCTCGATGTGGAAGACGAGACCTTTCAGCCTGGCCTCCTCTATTTTTTAAAATTTCAAACATCGGAAAACAGGCAATAAAAATTAATTTAAAACCTTTACTCCCAATAAACTATGAATTTAAGGCAAAAATCACCTTTGTAAATTTAACTTTTTGCATTATCCCAGTAATTTTTTGCAAAGAATGTAAGTCACACAATCCCAGCAACATTGATTGGAATGCTCTTGATTCTTTTTTGCAAAATGCAATCCAATTCAGCTTAAACATGGATATATAGAGCATGGGTTTGCTAGATGGCATGGACATTTCTAATTCACTATCGAGGTGCACCCCAATAAACTAGGTTACTAATCCCAATGTTGTGGTACTACCTCAACTTGATTTGCGATACTACTAAAATTAATTGGGAATGTCCATATCATCCAACGAATTAGGGTAGTGCCACAATTTTAGGGGATAGTCTTTAACATACTGTTTCCCCGTGAAATGCGAGGGTTCACTGGATTACAGCAGCTCGAGTGGAAAATGAACTATTTCGAATAAGATATTTGGTTTTTAGACGAAAACTTAAAGTTAAACTTTAAGTTCCATAATTGCAAACAATGAGCGCTCTTCAATCATAGCGAGTGTTAAGTTTTTTAATTTGCCCGAGTATTTAGGAGGCGGTGAGAATGGTTTCCCTATTATTTTATTTCACACACGTTTAATTGAGTTTTCATCGTTGATAAAGGAAAGAGAAGCTTTTTAAGTCGTTGAGTTGGCCGGAAAGTCATCAAGTTCAGAGACTGTTTAAAAACTCCGGTGGCAAATTGAACGGACGTAATTACATTAGTTGAGCTCATGTGACTTCTCTGTTCACTCCACTTTGTGAGCGCCAGAAGAGGGTGGAGAGGGGAAGAGGGAGGAGAGGGGGAAGGAGACGTGGGCTCACTGCAGTTTCAGATAATATCATTAGACTAGGGTGCATTTACTACGTTTCAATGCCTCTTCGACGAGCCAACGGTTCTCGATCAGTCGCTAAGAATTAGCGTCTTAAAATAGACGACTGAAAACAATGGAGACTCGCAGTTGTCACCAAAGGCGTAACTTGAAATCTATCTTCCCCTCGCTTCTCTTCCTTTTTTAACTTAGTTTTCACTTTGAAAAGAAAAGATAGAGGTTAATTAGAAAATCTATCTATCCTCTTTTATGAGCTAAATTAAACTTGTTTCTCAAATGCCAAATTTTTTGGGAAAAACGATATACCTATCGTATCATACGTAAATCACACCTAGCCGCCAGGTACACTTATACGTCATCAGCACACTACTAACTGAAGTAAAAAAAAACAAACCTCCAATTTGGACTCAATTATCAGTTTTTTTTTTTGTTCCTACATTTGAAAAAAATTTAGCAACCATGAATGTTTTTTAAAAAGCTACACACAATTTTTCTGAAAGGTTTCCGCAAATTTATCTAAATGATGAAGTATCGAAAATTTCGTCGCGATATTTACGTTCGTTCTATTTTCTTTTAATGTAACAAAAAAAAAATAAAATATAATAAAAAATAAATAAATATCATCTGAGTCTCTGAATCGTTAAAATGAGGATACATAGTTTCTTTTAATTATGGCAAAAACTGGAGCAGAAAGTCGAGAATGATGATGCGCAGTCCTCTAGCATTCCTACAGTACAGTCTTGTAGGCGCTAATATGCGTTTCACGCCAACTGACCGACTGCTCTGCGTTCGGAGCAATGCGAGAAGTATCCATGCAGTCTTGTAGGCGCTAATATGGGCTTCACGCCGACCGCACTGTTTGGCGCAATGCGTGAAGTATTCTTAAAGTCTTGCAGGCGTTAATATACGTTTAACACTTTATTATTCTTTTTTTCTATTCTTTATTATTCTTCTTTATTATTCTATTCTTTATTATTCTAGCTCGCGTTAGAATAATCGCGGCATCGAATAATAAAGCTCAAAAGACCTATGTTGTGTTTCGACGCCGTATGAGCACTCTGACGTTGCCTCGTTTCTCTCGATTAAATATTTTTTCCCGAGAAAAGTTAGAAAATTTCTTTAAACCCACTACTATTATTCAATCTTTTCACTTCATTTATCATCAGAAGATAAGACATCGATGTCAACAAACTAACACCACCCCGTAATGTCTCCCTCTAGTCCACCATGTTCTGATATCCTTTCTACATTGTCAGCAGTTAAAATTCAATTTTTTTTTCATACTATTTTCTGACGTCAGTACCATACTTACCAAAAATAAAAAAAAATTTCTGGTGCCTCTGCTGAAGCATAATAAATTGATTAATATCGACAATATGTACAAATATTCAAAGCAAACCAAACGGGTTAAAAATTGATGGCTTTTCGTAAATATTTGAGGAGAAGCCTCGACCTCAAAATAGCAGCTGCCGTTGTTGTCCCTATACTTCGGCCCGAGTCATTATATATACTGATACTGATGAGGCGGCGCCCTCACTGTAATTAGAGTAAATGTAATTAATCGTCGTTCAACGGTAGAAGAAAATGATGATTGTAATTTCGTAAGCGAGAGACGTCTCGGTTGAATTTTATGCTAAGACTCACATTCATTCCCTCGTAAGAACAGAGATACGTTCGCTCGAAATTATTTAGGTTATACGCACGCATTTTCCTGTTTTCTGCAGGCTGAGATTTATTCCATGCATTTCTTATAAAGGAAAATCCGAGCCCCGGCGGAGGCGTAGGAGACTCTTATAGGATCAGACAGTATGCGTGTTCTCCAAGAAAGTTGCAAACTTAATCGTAAAATACATGAGAAATTTATATAGAGTCCAATCAGCTTCCAGGATAACAAATCTCGACGCTCTAATCTCATCTTTACCTATGCAAATCCTTGAGGCGAGGCATGATATCTCCCAGGGGTTGAACCAATACCTCGATTGTTTAATAACCCCCCTGCTATAAAGAATATTTTGACATTCTTGGCGGTATTTCTTTAAATATTGCTGAAATATTTGGTGATTTTAGAGGTTTATCTCTGACCCATATCTAAAGAACACCGACTAGTCGGCAGTTCTCTCAAAGATATTCTTGGCCAATTTTCCCACGATATAAGCCACACGTCGATTAGCAACTCAATTTCGAAAAAATTTTACGCGCTGCCGCACACCGAGTATGCTTCAATCCAAGGTTGTAGTAATTCATCATCACGATTCGTTACACGATGAACACGAAAAACAATAGAAGTAAAATAATTTATACGTAAAAAAAAAAGATTTCTCGGAAAATTTTCAGCGTCAAAAATTACATGGAATCACTGAAAACAATGCTACCCGGAAATTTTGTAGGGTCTCTTCCTCACCTGCCTGGACAATAAGACATCACACAATAGATGCATAGAGGTCCGGTTTTCTTTGATCAATTTTCATTCTGAATATTGAGATCTTTCATTGAAATAACCAAGGACTTTCAGCACTATGTTCGTGGATCTACAGAACGATTCTCCTAACGTTCGATGGGATTCACCTGGACCATCTTCCCACCTCTGATCCTTTCCGCTGACTTACTTCAGATTCATGTCGAGGGCGCCCAAAGCGGACTAACACAAAGCGGAGCGGCGGCGCACTGGCGCCTACAAACCTAACGGGGATACTTCAAGCATTGCGCAATGCGTGAAGTATCCCTGTTAGGTTTGTAGGCGCCAATACGAGTTTTGCGCTCTCTGCCCGCCCGCTGCGCCGCAGCGTGCCACGGCGTCTGAAGCAACTATTTCACACCAGGTGCACAGTGTCATAAGAAATTGAAGGCGCTGCAACATATTAAGAATGACAGGCATCCTTAAAAAGTACGGAGCTTTCCTCGCCAAATAAATCAAGATGCTACGGCACAAAAAGAGAGCGGTAGTCCAAAGACTAAGTAAGTCCTAGTATCTGTATTTAGTAACGTTTAGCATAAACTTTATCGTCTGGCTGTTGCTTAATCGCCATCGGCTATGAAAGGCTATAAGAAATTGTACAGCCGGCTATAGAAGCTATTGGAAATCTTACAGCCGGCTTTACGTCTATGGTATTTTGGAACATACATTCTACTGCCAATTTTTATCAGGGCGACTTGCGATAAGTCGCATAGATTCGTTCCATAATTTCAGCTACTTGTCATTTTTTTTCCAATGTTGATTGGGGTATTGATGTCGAAACTGCACTCAAATGCGATATTTTTCTTCTTACAAAAACCCTGACTTTATTACGTTGAATTGCTTCGTCGAATTTGGTACATGAATTCTTTAGTCTCATGACAACAGAAGTGTGATCTCACAATTCGGATAAAATGACAGGTAGCTGAAATTATGAAACGGATCGATGCGATATATCGCACGTCGCTCTGGCGCAAAAAATCGGGTCCGTCGAATCACCTTAAGTCGGAATTACAGCTAAAAATCATGCTCTTCATATTAAGAAAAAGTCAAACGAAAAAATCCTCTGAAGAAGATGCATTCTCTGCCGTCACACGGTCAGTTTTTATTACGAGTGTTGAATTTGCTCCGAACGCGACAGCAGGGAACTGTTTTCAGAGGGTCCGGCTCTTGGTCAAAAGGAACCCGTGTAAACATAAGAGTTGAGATCAGGTCAGTTGAAAGCTCGAGACAATTTGATTGAATCAAGGCAAAGACTTGGGACACTTTCTAGCCACTAACTCCACCACGATCTTCAAATAGACCCGCAATTGGACATGTAAACATCAAGTCAGAGATGTCCAACAGGTTTGGTCACTTGTAAACGGCTCTTTGAGTAGACTCACTCTGTTTTTTTCACTCAGCGTGTATTGTTTTTACTGGTGTTCGAAATCCCCTAGTGGTTTGTAGAAATGTCAAGAATTTTACCGCCACAGGTAGCCAAGTAAACGTAATTGATTTATCAAATGTAGCCTTTATTCATTTTACACTGCCGTGCTAGGGGGTTAGAAATGCTGAATGAGAGAGCAAGAAAGGGGAAGAGGGAAATAGAGAGAAATAAAGGAGACAAGGGACAAGGGAGGAAAAACTTGAAAATGGTGCACACTGAACCGAAGGTTTTGATAAAAGGACCTCTTTATGGTTTGCAACTACATTCAACCATACTTACACTTATTTTTATCTTTTTTAACTATTTTGGAAATAATTAATTAAATGTAATTAATGCAAATAGTGAATTTTAGAGACTAAGATCCCTCCCTTCTCATTTGGTCAATAATCAATCGAGTTCAATAGAGAGGAATAAGACGAAGGCATAAGTCAAATCTACAGGCTAATATTGAATTTGATAGACAAAGCAATAGACTAAGAAGACCCACTGAAAGTAAAGCGATCCTATTGATGGAAGTGGATGGTTGCAATGGACGAAGGCGGTAGGTAATAGGCTAACTAACGGCAACCCGTAAAAGCCCCTATAGTTAGTACATCATTTTCCTCCTTACTCTATATTGATAACTGCCCGTCCCAACCAATAGGATCGCTTAACGTTCCGTATGTTTTCGTTGTCTATCGCTTTGTCTATAATTTTCAATAATAAGCCCGTAGGTTGTAACCGAGAAAAACAACTTTGAAGTTGTGTCCCTTCATAAGTCTTAATGTTAGAGATTAGTTTGAACGCCTAATTTAGATTCAAAATATGTTTCCTCGCAACTTGAATTTTTGGTCGGTAAAAATATGTAACCAGTTAAAATCATGAATACCTTTTAACCCCCCCCCCCCGAAAAAAATAATGTAATTTAGCTTTTCCCAATTTGATTCAGTCCGAGCGAAAAGTGAGATGATGTTAATTTAATGTAAATTTGTCACGGCTAATTAACAGTAGGAAAGTTTTCAAAGAATGCAAGTAATTTAAAACGAAAGGAATAATCTAATAGTGGAATCGGTTGAAAGATTCCTTGATAATCTCTCTTCGATTTTTCAGTAAAATAAGAGCAGAAAATGTATAATTATTGATACTTGGAAACCTGTAATTGAGTCAGGAGAGAAATACTAAGTCGGGAACAAGTTTTGGTGAGCAAGAAATTTAAACCATCGCCGATACTGACACAAATTCGGGTTTATTGAGAATTACATATCAACACGCTATCGCGTAGTCCAAACCCCTTTTGTCGGGCTTTACCATTCCAACTAATTATACCTGCGAACGAGTTTCATTTATCGTGGTCGTAATTACGTAAAACTGCTATAAAACAGCTAAAGTTTCCCTGCGAAATTTTATTTGTCTGCATTAAGTTAGCGCCGAATCCCTCGCTTATCAGTGGCGGAAAAATCGAAAAAGAAAGCGGAGTAAAAAAAAAATGCAAATATTTTATGAGCCGCTTCATCGTCATCCTTTTTCCAGTCAAATAAATTTTTTCCTTTGACTAACGGGTTGTGTTTTATTACCGGTCGGGTCCTGTGTTTTATTTGCCATTAATTTCATTCTCTGCTACAGATTTGTGGTTCGAGTGTATTAAAAAGTACCAGAGCGTGGAGCTTAAAGCATGATAAAGCAAAGGCTGAATTTCGGAGGGGAAGGGGTGGGGGGGGGTCCGGGCGGGACGATTTTAGTACACGGGAGGCCCGCGTTTCATCGCAGTTTTTTTTCCACAAAGTTCTTTAAAATTAAATAATTCAATTTTATTTTGTTTCACGTCGGATTAATTAATTTTGCGTATTGCGCGATGTGTAGGTAGGCGAGGGCGTGCTAGGTGGGAAGCCTTTATGACGGAGCAAGCGAACATGTAACCGCAGGCATAAACCATTCTCTTCGGCACTTTCGCAAGATAGACGAGCGGCTCTGTTGCGCAGCGAGAATGACTATTCAATCATGCAAGACTCAACGATTTTTTCGTGGACAAACTGATCGATCATGCAACTCATCAAATGGACTGCATTTTTCAATTTGGCGAGCTATAAATTCTGGCTCATGTGAAAAAACACTTGTGTGCATAGGGAAACTGATGACATATATACGTTGTTTTTAAACCGGGCCGGAAGTTATAGTTCCTAATTGCAAAATGAAGTTCAAATAGCTTGCTGTATCATGGTGAGTAAGCCTCCTACTTTTAGCCTAGCCTGTGTTGTTGGAAAAGTCGCAGATAGAACGATCCAATCATTTCCTCTATGAGAGGAAACATCTATTGAAAAAATTGTTGAGTAGGTAGATAATCATGATACTAATATCAGAAAATTGTTCGCTTTTCTTAGCAATTGAAAGATATTTTCCTCTAATCTTTTCGTTTTGAAAAGTATAAATAGTGATACAGTGGTTAGGGCACCGCTCAAAAATAATTTTACTCCTACCAACACTAGTAGCTACTACTACCACCACTTCTAATAATACTACTACTACTACTACTACTACTACTACTATTACTACTACTACTACTACTATTACTACTACTACTACTACTACTACTATTACTACTACTACTACCACCACTACTATCACTACTACTACCACTACTATCACTAGTACTACTACTACTGCTGCTACTTTTTCCGAATTAGCTACAAGATCCCTCTCGCATACCGACTCGATTGTCGTCTGATAACAATTTCTGTTGCTAAGGTACAATAATTAATTAACCAGTCATTTTCAGGCATGTTTCCCTCTTTTCAAACGCTCAGCCGATAGGGAGCGCTTTTTGATTTCAACCTGCTTTTAGAATTCTAGTGTACTAGTGGAAATGCGTCAAATGGTGCACCAGCTCAACAACGAGATGGCGGAGAGGGGCCTAACATATTTCAAGTAGATGAATCTATACACCCTAATTGAATGTTTCTGAAGTCAACGTGCGGAGGGCGATGCTCGTTTTTCTGGGTATAATTTATTTTTTTAGCGGTATAGTATAGTTTTCTCGAATCGATAGCTCGAGTTCGTCTTCGGGGAGCTTAAAAACGCGCTTACATGAAAATAGCTCATCGCTTCTCTAATACGAACGTATTAGAGCTTTCCCGCGTGTTTTTTTCTTGTTGTCTTCATCCTTACAATCTCTTTTTTGTTCTAAGAAGCGGCAATCTTATCAGAAACGTTGTTTACCGAGGGATAATTTGTAAGACACGGTGGTGTGCGGGGCGTAGGGCGTGTGTCGTGTGCCAGGCCAATTCGTCGCGCCGAAGGCTTCAAGTGGCTTCACATACGTAAGTCCTGCCTCACTCTGTACACGCAGACGCCAAATTGACCTAAAGAGGCAAGAAGAAAGAGTCATGTGAATTTTGATATTCGTTAACGTTGCAATGCTGACTCGACGCATCTTACTCATTCCATGAAACTACTCGAGTACGGTGGAGTTAAAGTTCCTCCTACCTAGGCCAGACCAGCACCACTATTGCCGTGCTTAGGAAAAACGCTGTATGAACCTTCAGGCGTTGCCAAATTTCCTTTGATAAAACACGAAAATCCTGGTAAATTTATTAATATTTGCCTTCCAATTTTTCAGAGAATTTTGTTGGTATTTTGATCTAAAGCTCCTGAAAATTTCAAGGACAAATATTCATAACTTCCCTCGATAATTAACATTTCATTGAAAGAAATTTGGCAACTCTCGAATGCTCATACGGCGTTCTTCCCTAGCACGGCAGACTACCTTTAAGACCCCCTCTCTCACCTGCAGTCGTTGCTACCATCCCCCAAAGAGCGACCTCCTCCACGGGAGCGAAAGTTGTCATGGTGCCTATTTCCTCCGTTTAATCTCCCGCCAAGTCAGCGTTCCAGATTTTCTCCAGCTTCACAGCGTTGTCGTTTTTTCATTTTTTATCGTAATTTTTAACAGAGGTGAAATCATACGTTTGAAAATGGTTGTTTAGGCGTATCTACATATGGAATTTGCACTGATGTGATTACTCTAACCAACGCTTAGATGAATCATAGCGATGGCCGAAGTCGGAAATTGCTACGTTAAAAGATCTCAGATTATATATTTCATTTTGTCAGGAACGAAGTTGTCAAAATTTCATCTTGAAGAATTCAGTGAACGTTTTTAAATGAGTGCTAATAATGGAGAATTTGCGGGTGTCTGAAATTTGATGAATTTTGTGTTTGAATGGACGCTACCAAGTGAGCTGAGCACAAGGATACCCTTGATTCATAAATTGAACAATTATTAGAGGAGATATGACAAAATTATCTAATCTCTAAGATACATGCGTTTAAATGGGAAATGCCGCCAGATGACGTCACTAAGCGGCGCATTTTCTCACTTCTAAATCTATTTATATACTATTTCCCATGGCTGAAAAAAATTATAAAAAATACTGCAAAATCAGCGCTTAAGGCACTTTCAGATGAATCAATAAAAAATTTGCGTGCAAACTTTCCATTCACCAAAAATTTCAAGGAAAACTGTCAATTCATTTTCTTATAGAAATATTAAATCTGAGTGGAGACTTTCAACGTCGCAATCGGAGAGACAAATTTTTCAGCTGTAGCCATCTATAATATAATATTTTTTGATATCGTAATCTGGAGTTGATTTATTTCACCTTATTAGCACTAAAGATTTTCAGAATCAACTCGCAAAGATGACTTTCAAAGATACATAGATGGTCTCATGAGCCACCAATGTCATCCTTTTGTCACAGAGTAAATGCACCTTCATTCACTGTTCACTGTCATCTGTAATGTCGCGTGTCCCATGATTATGTATGCATTATCTTCGGATCTGAAATTAATTAATTCGTCGGCTCATCAGGCTAGTGAGTCTTAGGCAGCCGCAGGAACAGCGACAAAAAAATAATAAAAATTAGAAGAATCTTATGTGACAGCAGCGTTTCGTGTTAAATCCCAGTGGATGGTTTTTTAGTGCATCTGTGGAACACTAAACATCTCAGCTAGCGCTTTAACGGATTTTCCCGTCAACCCGAGATTCTTCGAATCGAGAGTCTCTTGTGAGCGAGTCTTCGCTACCAGACGCGCTCAGTTGTCAAACACAACGCCGTTTTATTACCTATTCGTTTAACATATAACATATTGACTGCTGACTCAAGACGGTCTAAGAATCCTATCGCTGTTTCCCTACCTCCACCCACAGTCTACCTGCTTCAGCATCAGAAATGAATAAATTCCGCTTCAATCAATCTTGATGTGACGTTGCGTTCCTGGAATTACGAAGTTGAAGTCTCTTTGAGCACTTTAAGTTCATGGTGACATTTTGTCGACAATGCAAAGCTGCAATTGCTTCCTCTGTTCATGATCTTGTAGCATTCCAGCTTTGTTTGCATATTTATAGCTTTCCAAGACTGTGTATTGGAATTGCAACGTTAATAGTAGTTACAAACTGCGAAGAGTAAATAATTGACACTTTAAGTAAGTTTCGAGCTTGTGAGAATTATTTTACAGTTCATTTTAATAAGGATAAATATCACCGTATTCAGGACCGGATTAAGGGGGTGGCCACATACGCCGCGGCCCATGGCGGAAAATCTAACGGTGGCGGTAAATTTTGCAAGTTTTTTAAATGTAGGTATAAAAAAAATCGGATTTAGAAAAAAAAATTACAAACGAGAAAAGGGGATAAAATCTCTAATTTTCTGAGAGTATAGTAATTTCTACTTTCGTCGTCTTTCAGTGATACAAGAGGCAGCACCTTTAGTCGAGTTAAGAGAGAAACCAAACACGCAATTTGGCCTGGAACGGCGCGACTTACCTAGAGAGAAATGATGACGAGGACTTGAGATGTAAAGGAGAAGCCCTCGGCGCGGCGATCGGCATGTAACACATATTAGCGCCTACAAGACTGCACGAATACTTCACGCATCACATCAAACATGGTGCGGTCATTGCGGACGGCGTGAAACGGATAGCGCCTACAAGAATGCATGAATACCTCACGCATTGCGGCAAACACAGTGCGATCAGCAGGAGACACATAGCGCCTACAAGACTGCGTGAATACTTCACGCATTGCGTCAAACACAGTGTGGTCTGCGAAACGCGGCGGCGGAAGTTAAAATAATTAATCCACATTTATGTTTGTTCTTTCATAATTTTTTCGTTCATTTCATATGAGTGGAAGGCCTTGTTCACACAGAGATAGGTTTACGAAACTTAACTTTCGCGCAAAGTTCCGTGAACTTTTGCTAGTAGTGTTGACAGGGCTTTCCCAAAAAAATGTGTTCAACCCCGGTAAACGCGTCTTATGCACCCCTCCCCCGCTGGCACGTTCATTTGTTGGTTTTCACTGATGTTTCAAAACGAATGAGAAGGGGGTGGCGAAATACTAGCGGCCCATGGGCGGCAAGTAGGTAAATCCGGCCCTGACCGTATTTGATGCTTACATTTAAAAATCTACTAAACCGTTGTCCATTACTTATTTGGCCGTATCAGTGGACCTTCAGATGAGTTCGTCGAGTTTAGATTTTTGAATGGAGACCAATGTCTTTTATTGTTGTGAAACGATTCTTTGATTGGGGGGGGGGGGTGCTTGTTAAGAGTCAAACGACGTATCGGCCCACGGGTTATGAAAATCTTCATAATTTGAATTCAAGTTATTCCTTATAGAGAAGGAATTGGATTGTGCAGAAAAGAACCAAAAAGATTACCGTGTGGTCATAACTTTGCAACTTCCAGATTTCTTTAAAATATACTAAATGTTTGCATCAATAATAAAATGAACCTAATTGTTTTCCTTTGAAATTGACACTTTTTTGGTAATGTAACATAGACTGTACGCTATTCTAGACATTTTTTCCGATGATGAAGCTGCCCAATTTTTATAACATTGTTATCAAGTTGGTCCCTCTCTTTTAAATGTAATTCAATGCATTGCCAAAAACGTTTAAGTTGACCTTTTGTGTGTGTAATTATCTGTAACAAACAGATTACAAAATAAAAAAGTTGAATAATCAACTGCATAAAGCTATATCATGCAGTCCATCATTCATAAACATTTGTGCCACCAAAAACGTATTTTGCGGGGTTCTGAGTAAAAATTATCCCTAAGAGGGTAATTCTATTCCTCGAAAATTTTCTAGGGATGCTTTGAGCTACCTCAATGGCCGTGAAAGGGTACACTCCTTTAGTAACACGCAATGTTCGTTTACATTTTTTTCACTCAAGTTCAAAATATGTTTTACTGCTTATATTTCATTGAGAACCTATAGGATTGACGAATTATAGGTTTCTTTAAGTATCATCAAAGTCTCACGTTTGAACGTTTTGCGAAATACATCAAATAATTCATATTGAAGCATACCTGGGTTATTTGTTTCTGGAATTTAGGAACAACAGCGGACTGGTCTTGATATATTTTTGATCAAAACATTATTCCGCAGATATATTATACACGCCTGAAATATGATCTTCAAAAATGTTTCAACATTTATATCAGTTCAGAGATTTCTTGGCACGATATCCTCTTCTTTAGGACCTTCAATTGCAATAAGATTGAGCACATAATAAGCGTAACTCTCGATTATTGATAATCGAACTTGCGGATCTTAAATGTAGGCTCTGTCGCTAAAATCCTGTGGTTTCTGTGTGATAGAAAATAACCCTTAATCTAAGTAATATAGCTTAAGTCCGCTCTTATGGCTGTCAGCAGAGCTACAAAAGGCTCAATACATCGAGAGGGTTTCTGTAATTTTCCTAAGTGCGACACACATGAGAAGGAGGGTGATACAGATCCGAAGGACTCAACAAGGCCATTTAATATCCGGTGCCGGTATACCTTTGAGCAGTAGAAATAAGTAAACATGGGTACGTTTCAGCCTTATTACACAGCTTCAGTCGGCTTCACGCATTGTGTTATCCGAGGCCACAACTAAGTTTCACCACTCTTTACTCTTCGTCTCACCTGCGAGCTTTCAGATATCTTTAAGTTTGTCTGATACTATCCAAAAACTTCCTGTCATGTCTCAATTACTTCTCTCTTTTCATTGGCTGTGTTGATCTCGTCACCTTTGAAGCACCACTACAAATAAGACAAACAGAACTGACCCAACATGTAAATAGAGCAAGGAAAAGGACGTTCGTTGCTCACGGCGCAGAGATACAACTATTCGTACTTGATGGATGTCCATGTTGCGTCTGCAAAATTGAAGGCGCGCTAGCGCGAGGCGTAAACTCGCAATGCTTTGATCTTTGCTGCCAATGGGGTGTCGTCCAGATTCACGAGAAAAGTTTAAAAAAACGATGCCCGATTACATCCTCGTATCTTCCGCTATTTTCACTTTTAATGTTTTCTTTTTTTTTCAAATTGACGTCTGATCATTCTTCTAGGACGTTTTTGTGGGTAGAGCTACATCTACCTCGTGTAAACCAGTCCTACACACTCCGCGGGACATGTATTTTTAGAAAACCTCGGGTCAGTTTGACCCGGCTTGAGCTAAATATACCCATAAATATGAGCTTTGAAATAATATTTAGTTTTCTTTTTTGAATTTTCTAAATTCTTGCATCACTTTATTGAATGCACCTTTTCCACGTAGATCGACTAATCTATTTACATAGTATACCATCAGAGATTGTTCGACCGCAATTTGCCTGTAATCAAATATTTTTGTTTTACTTCATAAATAATTACGGAAGGTTGGTTAATGCAACATGCCGCTGGCCGTAGTCAAGAAAAAGGTATTTCCAATTGAAACATTGCTTACTACCGCGCTCATGTTTCATTTTCTAAAAATAAAACTGAAAAGTTTTGGGTAAAAGTTTCCTCGGTAACTGAGAGATACTCAAGAAAACTTTCCATGAGTTTGTCTGGGTTATCTCCTCTTAGGGACATAAGTATAAATAAACAAATACTCAATTAAATTATATTAAATTCATAATTGAAGATCTTAAGACTTCTGAACAAACATACGCATTTATCTACTTTCGCCATCGGTTATTTTGTACTTGCATGATATGAGGTACGTTGAGATTCAACCCGCAGGGTGCGGTAGCAAAACTTATTGACACCAAATGTGTACGTACAATTTTCGCGGGTCACATAACTGGGTCTTGCGTTAGCTGCAAAATAATCGTGAAAAATGCGGAGACTCTTTTGAATATTGCAGGTCTTTACTTCGGAGTGTTGCTTTTGTGTTCTATGAACTGTAAAAACGAATGCAGAAAATTCACTCCTGGTGCCTGCTGTCACGCACCCCTTCAACTCCTCGTCCATTCATTTTATTCTCATAAAATTTTTCTGCACGGAGGAAAAAAAGGTGAGAAAGTGAGAACAGCTCCTGAGAAGTGTCACTTGCGATTTGCTTCGTTCACGAGCACGTATTGGCTCGAATTGTCGAGGGCGATAAAAACAGGGATGCCTAGCTGTCATAGAAAATCCACAACCGTATTTTAAATCAAGTGAACTCATCGTAAGTTAAATACACCCTCGTCCTGTTTTTCATAAGATCCTAAGGAGTATTGGAAAATATGCCGATGCCACAAATTTTCAGCGGGAAATGTGTAATTTTTAAAAATATATTCTGAGCCAAAAAAAAAAAGGAGTGTACATATAACAAGCAATTAAGCTGAATTAAGTCTATGGAGACCGTCCATAAATTACGTGATTCCTTTCTTTTATTTCTAGGACCCTTCGCTTACCTCTTCGACAACCTCCCCTAAAAATATTACTTAATGCTAATCAATCCTATCCCATTTGTTTTATTTAAAAGGGAAAAACGTGAAAATTATGAGGAATATTTACTGTTTCTCTCTTCGACGCGATTCATCATGCGCGAATAATTTTATTCTTGTGTGCAAATGCTTGGATATAAATATCATTTTTACTAGTCATGTAAGGGATTTGAAAAAGCAGTGTTACTGTAATTTTTTCCGACACTTGACGGCAGATGAAAACCAGATGTATAAAATCAAATGATGATGATGATGGAACAATTCATATACACAAGCGTGAGATGTGAGAGTTACATTAATTTGATGTTAAAATAATTTATTTATTAACACAAAAAATTAATTAATCCCGACAGCATGTGTTGATAAGGCACGTCATTGATTCATACAGCAGATCACTTAGTTTAAACTCAAAAATATTACAATTAAATGAAAGAGGTCACGAAGGAAAAGTACAGTTGGAATGTACAAACAACTTAAATGAGATTTGGGATTTTTTTCCCCAAACGTTCCGAGGATTAAAGGGCAGTGAGGGGTGTACAAAATAACAGGGCACATTTATATTTCTATAATATTCTTATATATTATAGAAATATAAATATTATCCTATATTATATATATCTTATATTATATAATATTCTTATGTATTATTATATTTAGCCGTTCCCGGCACATGGCATGTCCGTGCAGAGCGGCTACCCAGGGGACTGTGCCCCCTGGACCTCTAGTCACTCGCGTTAATCTTCAACATAATAGATCGTATTCGATACATCAAACGGGTGAGATTGTATCAATATCGATTGGTTTAAAACGTAAACATAGCCTCAAAATTCAATTGGAGAATCTGACTGAACGGGTTTTTTGTGATGGATTTTTGATTCGCGCATAATTTTTGTTACTAATTGACCAAGCGTAGTGAAATTGCCACAACATTTCTCATTTTCTGCTCTTCTGACAAATGTCTCAAAATTTTGGTTTGAGGTTATCTTTAATTGTTTTGAACGAAACGATACATCGAATCACTATCGAATACGGTCCATACGATCATCGTAAAGTAAAACATGTACTATACTAGTACGCGCCGAAAAAGAAACACAGTGGCTCCTTGATCAATCTGCGTTAGAGGCGGATCCAGAAATTTGGCAACATCGGATTTCCTCCATTTAAACCTATACTAAACAATCGATTCTTCTCGGAGCACCTAGCCCCTCCAAGAATCGATACATTTCGATAGGTTTAAATGGAGGAAAGACAATGTTGCTAAATTGCTGGATCCGCCTCTTCTGCGAGTATAAAGACAGGGGTAGGGGTATCTTTCCAGGTAAATTGAGACCATCAAATCGAATTCATCAGCAAGGGATACCGATCCTAATTCCTGAAAAAACACTGATCAAGTTACGTGATTTCAAACATTGTTTGGATGAAATTTCGATATATTTGACGGAAGGGAGCACAGAAGGAACTGCAATCTCTTTGAAATATGCTCGTGCGTAAAGCTTCGTGTGACTTCGAACTTGAGAGCTCAGAACTGGGGCAGGATGAGTTGGTTCCTCTCTGTGAAATTAGATCCAACCGTATTTTAAAAGATATTAGCTCCATCATTTTAATTTGGCGTCAGCTCCTTACTCTTAATGCTGACGATCAATTTCTACCATAACCGATCACGTCATTATTTCACTTCAATTTTAGGTGGATTAAATTGTGATTTTAGAATGATCAATCTCTCCTCTTGGTTGACTACATTCAACTGTACCTGAGCCTTTTGTTTCAATAGTATGGTTCTTCTCCGCGCGAATCGAACGAAGGAATTAAGATTTCATTATCTCGCATCCGTAGCATGCCGGTTGGATGCATTCCTATCGGAGATGATAATACCTAACCAAATGGGCACCTATCAAATATTGCGCTCCATGGTGCCCCAATTATGGACAAAGTGCCGTATTCATACCGAAATATTTTCCATTATTTCCGCTAATATTCGCCTATGTATCTCAGGCTACGGTGCAATGAGCCACAGATCTTGGCGCCGCTGTTACGCAAAAATGAGTGAATTAATGCAAGAACTAAGTCAAATACGTGCTTTGCAAACGATGGGTCGTACTAATTGGACGTATTTCTATCAAACGGAACTATGTGCATCATGACTTGAGCCATGTTATGCATATATTCTTATGGGTCTCAGGGCTCATATCTTAATGCACATAGTTCTGTTTGGTAGAAACACGTCCAATTGAGGGGCTTGGAAGAAAAAGCGCATAAAAGCAGCTTTTGCTATTTCGAGAAAGACGTGTTTGAAGTTGTGAAATTGCATGGACATTTATGGCGAAAAGAAAGTTGAAACCGACTTTTTGATGCTTAAAAATTAGGATTTGAGAGTGAATTTCTCACATGATATGCATTAAAACTAATTTTACTTGAAATTATTATTTTCTCAATTTTTTCAGAAACTGCACTTATGCGCCTGGTCCTCCAAGCCAAGGCGAAACGCCCTCTGGGGGTTGGGCCGCGTAGCGGCCAGGGAGCATGGTCCCCTAGTATGATTAGTGAGCTCCAGGTAACGTCGGTAACGTTCTTTGTTTGCCAAACGGAACTCCCAACACGTTGTTAACCATCCACCGGGTAGGTAGGTCAACAGTTGACTGTTGAAGTCTCGTAAGTAAAAGCTTCCACCATTGCCAAGCTACCAGTGGAGGGTCTCTTGTCTCTGTTCAAAAGCTCCATGACCTAACCTCAAAAATCCCGACGTGTTCGAACTCTCCCTTCATAGGTACTCGAAGTAAAAGCTCGGAGCACCTACGATTCGACGCGATGAGAAGGAAGACGAGAAGTTGCTCGACTGGAAAACGCAATTCGGCAACTGGGATCGGAGTCGGGAGTCGGATGGAAGACACGGGAACTCGAGGTGTGTTTCGTCGCGAGGATGGAGCTGCCCCGAACGCACATCTCCGTAGCATTAGTCAAATTGCTTGCTTATATCGCTCGCTCCGGCATTATTTCAATCTCATTCATTTCTCCTCTTTTTTTATGAATATATTTGTCGAAGCGGAGCGGAGCGCGAGATACGTTTGAAATCAATTTTTTTAGGAGTGTTTATTCCTTGTTTCCTCTCTTATCCATCTTTCTCTCGTCGAGTCGCTCTTGTCTTCCGGTGCGCCCTTCTGTTCCTTGAGCCTCGGG
>NW_017547295.1:3241619-3275673 GCF_001854935.1 Bemisia tabaci
CCCGGCCCCCGCCGGTCGCGCACCATCGATCTCTCGCCTGAATAGAATCCTTCCACTTCCACTCGCGACTCGCAAGTCTCTCTAAAATCATTCATTCATCTCTTCGCCGGCACCCGGTTTTGTTTTTATCGCCGAGGCTCCCACCCCTCGCCTCCGTCCCTCACCCCACGGTGAGATAAAATCCCAGCCCCGGAAAGAGCACGTGATTAGGGTTACGAAGACTCAACGTGAGGGAAATGCCTCTTTTGATTCGGGCTGATTTTTCACATATCGATGGCTAAAGTGTGAAACCACGCATCTCCACTGCGGCGCTTCAACATTTCCGCTCCTGTTTTATTTTTCCAAAGAGGAATAAGCCAAGTCTATATTGTTTGAGCTTCGTACAGGATATCGACGGCGCAAGTCCGCAGTCACATAAAAATCTTAAAAATCAATGGCATGGCGTAAATGATCGATTATCAATATTTCCTATGGTAAAGCTATAATAAAGAATCGATAATTACGGTGTCCGCTGCGAACACCCTGTTCATCGATCCGTCTCAACATGTTTAAATGGCAGATTAATCGATTTATCGCAAAGCACGCCACGCCACTGATAACAATATCTATTTTAACATCAATTTTTCAGTGCCCCTAAGGATACGCACCACCGATTCTCCTCTAAGCAGGATAATAAAACATCGCGGGGAAAAAAGTGGATCGCAAAAAGCTCTTAAAATGACTCATGCTCTCCTAATCAGTTAATGGGGGCATGTGATACGCCAGAACCGCCCGAGGAAGCAACACATCGTCAAAAGTTTTGAGGTCACTGTTTTAGGCGTTGGTAGTTATCCTGTTTCATTCTCAGAACCTTCGAATAAAACGACAGATATATTTCTCATATCCTCTATATTTAGTCAGCCTTTACGTTCCTTATTCCTTGAAACTTATGCAGATAGTATACTTCAGGCTCGGACTGGCCATAAGGCCAATCTGCCATTGGTAGATTCGCCTCCTTGGCGCGCCAAAATTGCACCCCTTTGACGATTAGCAGAATAAGAAGAGAAAAAAATTACAATCAAGAAAATATGAGGAAACTTTATTAAATGAACGGGAGAAGAGAGAATAAGGAGTAAATGAAGGTGCTCTCATGTATTATTGAGGTGAACGGAGGTCCAAGAACTACTCTCTGAAGTGGAAACACTTTTCTCTAAAATTTTCACCCTTTTGTTGACATACAGACGCTTTATCATCCCCCTTCTTCATCTACCATGTGTAACTCCCCTAGGAGCGATGATCGGTTTGATTTTTGGACGTGCACCTTTGAGACGGAGCGCTTGAGAAACCTTCAAACATATTTTTCCCTTTTCAAAACAACCACTGATTTGGACATACCATAGCATACTTCAAGCGAAATTAACGTTAACTCATCTCAAACTTTCAAGAATAGGAGACATCTAAACGTGATACAACTATTAGCGCAAAAGATGTATGTCTACATTGAATAAGAAACATTCAAGCCGCGTGGTCGTGAGGCGTGAGCTCGCAATTCAATGCTGCTAGAGAGATTCGGCTGAAAAGTTAAAATAAACGGGACCCGAATACGTCTCTCCTATCTTCGGACGTTTTTCTCACGTATCCTTTAAAGAATCACTACAAATAACATAAACGGAACCAACACATAATGGAGGTTGGGCAAGGAAAAGGATGCGCGTAGCTAACGGCGCAGAGATACAACTATTCGTACTTTATGGATGTCCGTGTTGCGTTTGCAAAATTGAAGGCGCGCTGGCGCGAGGCGTGAACTCGCAATGCTCCGCTGTACACTGTTAATGATGTGTCGCTCTGATTCGGAAGAGAGGTCAAAGAAGAGGCCGGAATACATCTCTCCTGTCCTCGGCTGTGTTTATACTAGATTTTTTCTTCTTTTTTTTTCAGGTACAGGTCTGAGTCTTTTTTTTAGGGTGAATTTGCAGACCCACATCTGAAGCTTTCATAGGTAGATTGCAGCTTTGGCTCGGTTCTTTTGGAATTAATGGTGCTTGGATGCGTCTAGTAGCTTAATTTATCATTATTTTTTTCATTTCAAAAGTCCATCGGTTACTTCAATACGTTGAATTTTGCAAATTTTACTGTGTACGGTTGATCTACGTTGAAACTGAAATTAACGTAGACTTTTGCTGCTTTGCCAGCATTTTATGAGCCCCCCTCCACGAAGAGGATGCCCGCCCGGAAAATATCAAATTACGCCCTTTTAACCAGCGACGGGTCTATGCCCTCTTTTGCGAGCCAGTCTGACCCTAGTATGCTAAAAACTTATTTTAATAAAACAGATTACGCCAAGGTGCGCGGAAATTTAGACGCGGAGAGCTGCGGCTAGTGGCGATTTCTGCAAGTTGTCAAACCAGCCTGTCTCGCCTTATGGAGTATTTACAGTGTTGCCAACTTGCTGGAAACGCTACTGGCCGCGGTGCTTCCACCGCGACCGACGACCAAGCAAGCCGGTCTTTGACCGCATTGGCTCGTGTTGCATTTTGGCGGGAAAAACGCTCTCGCTGCATTGTCAGCTATCAGATTAACACAAAATTATATTTTACATCTATATAAATCCATCCGGACAGTCCCGGCCTGAAACGTATAATACAACATAATTGTACAGATCTTAATTTCTTGACCAGATTTTTACATTTGAACTATTTCGAAAGGAACTCTTAAGCAAACACCTCGGCCTCGTGAAATGCAGCAAAAACTGCTTGGCGATCTAAGTGTGAATGGAGAATTTGTAAGTGTCTGAAATGTGATGAATTTTACGTTTAAGTGGAAACTCCTGAGTGAGCTAAGCACGAGGATACTCTTGGTTCATAAAATGAGCAATTTTTGAAGGAGATTTGACATGATCTCACCTGCCAAAATACATGCGTTTAAATGGGAAATGCCACCAGTTGACATCACTAGGCGGTGCATTTTCTCACTATTATATCAATTTTTAGACTAATTCCCATCACAGGAAAAAATTAAAAAAAATATTGCGAATCAGCTCTGTATGCACTCTCAGATGAAGCAATAAAAAATTTGCGCGCAAAATCGCCATCGGCTACAATATCACGAGAAGTAAGCACCGTCTTCCAGAACAAAGCGAAGAGCATTGGCGGACTTTTTCGGGGATGAAACAATTCTGCATGGATGGTCATTGATGAGCACTTGCCGGGGAGGAACAGGAACAGATCAGTTTCAAAGAAGAGGCTGCCGGCACGCCACGCCCCCCCCCCCCCCCCCCCCCNCACTCCTAAAATTCATTGAAAGGCAAAGTGCCCATGGCTCCCTTTAACAGCACTGTATAATGAAGTGGAGCGAACGCAGTGAAGAGGGCTTCAGTAATCGGTCTAACGCTCCTATCCATCGACTGCTACCACTTGTAGGCTTTTCCGGTTTCATCCCGGTTGCCACATCCGCCCGAGTCCCCCCCGCCCCCGCCGGGTTTCGCCGAGCCCGCGGCCGATCCGAGCAACCCCGCGAGGAGCCAATCGTCGTTTTAATTCGATTCTGCGGTGGTTTGACGCGACGTTCGTTCCTCGTTCGCGCAGCAGCGACGCGCTCCGCCGGAAAGGAATTTCGGAAGAGGTTTACATTTCAGCCGGCGTCTTTTGCCATCGCTCAGCCAGATAGATTCGCCGATCCGCTCCCAAAAGCCCCAACTCCACGCTCACGTGAGTCTCAAGAAACGTGGGCTTGTATGCAGGATAAGGCTCATCTCGGAATGTAGTTAGGCTCTTTTGCCATCGGATCCGCGGATTGTCTCTCGTTTCGAAACCGGCGCTGCAATTTCGAACGGAATGCGCTTCCCCGCCCCTCTGCCCCTGTTGCCGCGCTAAGGGCCAATTACGAGGGACTCTCCGCCGACTTTGTGTTGGCTTAACCCGATTCCCTAGTTATTTGCGCCAATCTCCGCCCCCTCGGATCGTTTTTCATAAGCTCTGGCAAACTCTCGATCCCTCAAATCATGGTCAATTTTGGGATACCTAAGACCCCGGAGCGGTAAATATACGATATTGCTCTCCGTCCTAATTTAAAATAAACAAGATCATTCGCTGAATCTATGAAGCTTACAGACTCGATTCGATTTAGATGTTTAAGCTCCTCGACAGAAGGCAGCTTCGATATCTTCACATCGTTCTCGATGGACTCAGCAATCGTTTTACGGGTGCGGGTAAGTTGCGCGACAAAGGCCGAAGGATAAGAAAAATCCAAAAAAAGACAAGGAACTATTCACAGATTGTTGGACGCAGCACTCACTGTGTAACGTGTATTCCAGTTTTTACCAATTTTTTGGACAGCCACGAATTTTTCTATGTATTTCTTTATTTCTACTTATAATATAAATTTCCCAAATCCTCGCCTTTCAACTCGCGTTTCGGAGGCATCACATCGCACTGAAACCGATGTTATTTTCAAATAGCTTTAATAAATAGCTTTAGTAGCTTTAAATATGTATGCGTGGCGCAACAGAATTTAAGAGCTCCTACCTCCCGTTCTTTTGATATCTACTACAGTCTGGTCCTTTCAAATGTTTGAAATTTGTTGTTTATATACGAATTCCGCCAGTGATTAAAGCTTTTAGTGAGGGATATTTAGGAATTATTTCCATTTCACGATGAAAGAAATTATCATAAATAATAAATTCATTGAGTTAGACATTTTACTCTCTTATTGTCAGACGAGGTGTCAGCTACAATGCTGAGTGGAAAGACATTTTGGGATTAGTTTCCTTAAAAGATTCCATACCGGAATATTGAAATTTTTTAGAGAATGCGTGACAATGTCAGTTAAAATAAAGAGAAAAACTGATGAAATAAAACCGTCGCTTAAACAAACGGAGATATTTGAACAAAATTTTCCTCAGGGATGAGATTCGCCGAAAATAATTATATTGGAAACTTTAGCCCAACTCGGATGGAAGAATAAAATGACAAAAAAGGAGATGTTGTTTTCCTTTGATTTAGATTTTCTTTCAGATCTAGTCTAAAAATTTCCAAGAAAAAGAAGAAGATAAAAATAATCTGCCTATACTGTACCCTTTGGCAGAGATCTTAATTTCTGAGGAAAACCTTTAAATGATTATCCGTAATACTGTAGTAATGTACTCATTAGTTAGTTCAGGATATTTTTATTACAGATGAAAACTGACTTTTTTGAATTATCACCAGCGGGATGATAGTTGAAATTTATAGACACAGCTATAGACAAAGAAGACAAAAGAGATCCTATTAGTCGAGGCAGGTGCAATTGCAATGGACATAGGAGGTAGGTAATAGACCAAATAACGGCGACCCACGAGAGAATCTATGGTTAGTCCATCATTTTCTCCCTTAATCTATAGGAACCACCCATTTCAACCAATAGGATCCCTCCATACTCCTTATGTTTTCTCCGTCTATCGCTTTGTCCATCAATGATTTCAACAATCAGTAAATTATAATAATAATACTCACTTTTTCTTTTTCACCCGATTATTAGATTCCGGTTGTGAAATGTGTCAATGTGATGTCCGGTGTTAGTTTGACAACCGGAATCTAATAATCGGGCGAAAAAGAAAAAATTGAGTATTATCTGATACAACCCGATAAAGGATGAAAAAGAAACATTATCAGTAAATTGATCCGGTAAACTAACTCTCAATTTTATTCACACGCAAAAATGGTGAAATTTGTGGGAGGTCAGGCAACTTGCAGCACTCCTCTCGTTCGACACCGGAAACGGAAGTCGCATTTAAGCGGAGGAGGTGTGGGAGCGTCTCACCGAGGAAGGAGGTTGGCCGACGGACGATAAAAGGGAGATGCCAGTGTGAATGAAAGAAGTGGCAGCGAGAAAAAAGTAGCATTAAAATTTGAAAGCTTTTAAAGCAATTAAGCTGAAGCATCTAATAGAAGGGTTTAAGTGCTTGTAATAAGATTAAATGTTATGGCCTTTACTCGTCCTTGGCTGGAGAGCATGCCAGATATTGCGCATTATTTGCTTCGCCATGACCGCGTGAAAACCGGTACGGAGTTTTCCTATTAATTTGAGTTTTTTCTTGTTTGGCGCCCCGTCCGGGTGCGGGGAGACATTCTATCTTGCTCTGCTGCCGTGCTAAGGAAGAACGCCGCATGAACATTCGAGAGTTGCCAAATTTCCTCCGATAAAACATGTATTTATGACGACATTCATGCACATTTTTCTTTGAAATTTTCATATGTTTTAGATAAAATTGCGCACGAAATTGTCTGAAAATTTTGGAAAATAATATTCACAATTGTCCCAGTAAATTCGGTTTTTATTGAAAGAAACTTGGCAACGTCTGAAGGCTCATACGGCGTTCTTCCTTAGCACGGCAGTCTAGTGCTCTCAATGGGGACGAGATTTTTGGAGCGCTCCCTCAGTCTAGGTATCCGTGCTCAATGGACCATGAACTGCGTCTCATCCATATCCCAGATTATTCTTGAAACGCTGTTCCGGTGAATTAACATGACCCTTACCAACTTAACGCCCTCTCTCGTCCTTTTTAAACTTTTATCTTCAACTTTTGCTATCTCAGTAAATCTATAAAAGCCCTTTTCGAGGGCATCCTCAAACCATGCGACGCGATGTAATGATTTTCGATTTCAGCGCCCGCGTAACGCCCACACGTGGACCCGCCCTAAAAATTAGGTAACTACATTTTAATGCCATATTTGGCTGGCTCAGCTATTGGAGACAAGGTGAATGATGTATCAAACGAGCTAAAAGCTTAAACATAAAATAACAATTGAATGTATTCAATTACGTACACGATATTAACACGACAAGCAAAAGACACACGTTTTGTGCCTCTCCATCGAATAGTTTTTTTTTTTTTGGAAGGATAAGTTTTCTCTCCTGAACAAAACGTTTATGCTTAAGAGAGGAATGTATCCGTTCTTGAGCACCAACTACTTTTTAATGAGACAAAAATAAAACCCCTTCAGGCACCAAATATTTGCTTAGGAGAAAAAACATCTCTCTCCTTAGCGTCAATTACTTGCTCAGGAGAAAAAACATTTCTCTTCGCAGCATCAATTACTTGCTCAGGAGAAAAAACATTTTTCTCAAAATAACCCAAGCCTCCGGTTGACTCTACGGTTTCCAAGTCTCTCCATGTTTTCCCCCGCTCGCAATTCACCACAAACTTTACCAAAATCAACACAAAATTTAGGTTGGCCTGTGTTTCATTTCCTACTCTAACCGAAAGTATCACAAGAACACTAATATTTTTATCAGTGAGGGATAAACATTTTGAAATTGTGTCAGATAATGAATAGAACTAAATGAACTCTTATTGTTCATGACAAAAATAGATTACACTAGTTTTAATTTAAATTTCACTCAGCTGACCTACCGAGCGGGCAGGAGCAGTGCGCATGATTACAAAATTCATCTGCATCATCATTTGCATTTAAGGTAGCCCCAGCTCGCACGTGTGCAACTAATTTAACATTCCCTCCAGTGGCGTGGCGTGCTTTGCTATATATCGATTGTTATGTCATTTAAACCTATGGAAAAAGATCGATAAACAGGGTGTTCGCAGCGAACACCTTAAAAATCGATTCCTTACCATAGGTTTAAATGGCAGGACAATCGATACATCGCAATTCACGCCACGCCACTGATTCCCTCCAATTTTAAAAGTGAAATCACAACCCAGTTACGGTCATTAGACTGTTTACCTCGATCCAACCCTGTCACGATGCCGAACTCACCTAACTGTCTTTTTATTCATTCACTCAGAACTCCATTAACTTCGCAAAAATACACGTATCCTTATATGTTTCCATTGCCGGATCCAGCAAATTGGCAACCTTGTCTTTTCTCCATTTAAACCTATGTAAATGTATCGATTTTTGAAGGAGTCAGGTGCTCTGACAAGAATCGATTATTTAGCATAGGTTTAAATGGAGGAAATCAGGTGTCGCCGAATTATGCTAGGTCGTCTCTGTGTTTTTCGAACATGGAGCTGCCAGTTTAATGTGACCGTCTTACTGCAAAGATTTTGAAACACATGATTGTGATATGGAAAGTTATTTCAATTTTAAGTTATTTTCTCACGGATTGCAATTTTTTTCATCATTGGGGTGTAACTTGATTCCTATTCGACTACTACAAATACAAATCTTCTCAAACTCTTTTCGTCCCTGCTTAAAGGAACAGGAGGAACTTAAGTGCTTTTCTACTTAAGTGTCTCGCAGGTCTTACCAACTCGGGGTCCGATCTATGTGCAAACTCATGAAGGTGAATTCAAGACGCCAAATTTTGAATTTTGCCTTGGGTTAGCAGGGCCGGATTAAGGAGGTGACCACATGGGCCGCGGCCCATGGCGGCAAATCTATAGGGGGCGGCAAATTTTGCAATTTTTTTAAATGTAGGTATAGAAAATTCGAATTTAGAAAAAAAAATACAAACGAGAAAAGGCGACAAAATTTCTAATTTTCTGAGAGTATAGTAATTTCTACTTTTGTCGTCTTTCAGTGAGACAAAAGACAGCACCTTTAATTAGTCGAGTTAAGAGAGAAACGAAACACGCAATTTGGCCTGGAACGGCGCGACTTAGAGAGAAACGGTGACGAGGACTTGAGATGAAAAGGAAAAGCCCTCGGCGCGGCGATCGGCATGTAACACATATTAGCCCCTACATGACTGCGTGAATACTTCACGCATTGCGTCAAACACAGTGCGTTCAGTAGCGGTCGGCGTGAAACGCATAGCGCCTACAAGACTACGGGAATACTTCACGCATTACGCCAAACACGGTGCGGTCTGCGCGGCGTGTCGGCGGAAGTTAAAAACATTAATCCACATTTATGCTTGTTCTTTCATAATTTTTTCGTTCATTTCTTATGATTGGAAGGCCTTGTCCACACAGAGATGGGTTTACGAGACTTAACTTTCGCACAAAGTTCCGTAAACTTTTGCTAGTAGTGTTGACAGGGCTTTCCCAAAAAATGTGTTAAACACAAGTAAACGCGTCCTATGCACCCCTCCCCCGCTGGCACGTTCATTTGATGGTGTTTATTGATGTTTCAAAACGAATGAGAAGACGGTGGCAAAATACAGGCGGCCCACGGGCGGCAAGTAGGTAAATCCGGCCCTGTGGGTTAGGTTTGAATAGGATTTGGTTGCCTATAGCAAAAGGAGAAAAAAGTTAATCTCCGCTTCAATCCCCGAAGAACGCCTAATTGAATCTTCGTGTACAGTATGACCATGTTTTCCTTCATTCAGTCTTATCTGCTGCCTGATTATTAAAATTCAAGTCGGCATGACAAGAATCGAAAATCGATATATTACACGGTACGGATAGGCTATGCTTTATCTTATTTTGCCGACAAAGAAAGTTGAGGGGCTTGGACGACAAGGCGCATAGGTGCAGTTGTAGGCTAAGTTTCGAAATCGCATGGATCCTTCCGGCGGAAAAAAAGTTAAAACTGACTTTTGGGTGCTTAAAAATTTTTTGAGAGCAAATTTTTCACAGAATGTGCATTGAGACAAGATTTACTTGCAATCATTACTATCTCAATTTTTTGAAAAACTAAACTTATGCATCCTGTCCTCCAAGCCCCACAGTTAAAGTTTCAAAAATTGGACATCTAGATAATTAATCGATAAGCACACAAAAGTTCATCTCATTTAGAGGTTTTTGAAGAAGTATCAAAAAAAGATTGGTGGGGATGGTAGGAAGGAGCAAGGGGTTGCAAAAATCGATATTGCCTAGGGTGTGCCGAATAACTTAAATCGGTTCCTGTTATTCTCGTATAACCACGTATGATCATCCTCACTGAAAAATTTCAATTGTTATCTGTTGAGAGTAATAAGTGAAAGTGATATGATGTGTTCACTCGCACGAATCAAAACCGAATAGTTTTGAAGTACGCTCTGTACACTTTCCGGAGACGAATCGAGATATTTCTTGGCGTGTCTTCATTGAATGCTCCCTACGATTGGATTCTCGCGAGCGAGAGGAAGACAAGGGAAAAGAATTTTTGGTCCTCTCTTAAATCACTTCTTGATTAGAAAAACAAATCTTGTATTTACAGGGAAACTTACGGGAGCGCGGAGTGGTAAGTTTGATTGAAAAACTTTCTGTGTCTTCTTCTGTCGGTCGTGCAAGTTTGTTTTGTTGCGCCTGCCAGAGGCGTTTCGCGCGGAGCCTCAAACGAGTGTATCTTTTCGCGCTCGCTCGAGTTTTTGGGGAGTTTATTAATTCGATTCCGCGAGTCCTCCTCCATTTATTCAGATCGCTTTGAGTTGATCAGCGCAGCTCCGCCAGGTGATCCTAGGAGTTTCCCATTTCTCTCTGCTCCTTCAAACTTATATTGCTCAAGCGAAGGAGTACACTGATGGTGTAGAAATATTTCTGGGGCCTACAGCAATGTTGTGGAAGAATGTGTCAAAAGATGCGAGGTGTTACCTGCTAAAAAAGACGAGTGGGCTATTCAGAATCCGCCAACTCACACGAGTAGCGCGAAACGCGCACCGACGCCTACAAACCTAAAGGGCTACTTCACGCGTTGCGCAGTGCTTGAAGTATCTCTTTAGGTTTGTAGGCGTCGGTGCGCGTTTCGAGCTGGCAGCATGCCGCGCCGCAGCGTGCCTGTTAAAATGTAGGCAATTTGACATCAAATTCGGAATTAGCGACTCATAAAACATCAGCTACGAAACTTTCGTGATCTCTCAATCATTATCCAACTTATTTCTTCCTATTCTGGAGTCTTGGACCATAGTGCGCCGCGGGCGGTGGCGGAGATCATGAAATTCTCCCCTGTGCTCAATCGGCAAAATTTGAAATTCAGCGGAAAATTTAACCAAGCGGGGAATTTTGAATCTTGGTCTTTGGTAGGGTAAGTGAATTGAAGGTATGCTCCCATGCTACAGACTATCAAAAAGCAACGACACGCTCCGTTCCGTTTCGTTTCAGTCTTGGCGTGAAGTTTTAAATAAATGCCGATTTTTTTCATTCGATTCTTATTGGTCCAATTGCTCCCGGCCAGAGAGATATTGGATAAATGAGAGTCGGTTATGAAAATCTTTTCATAATTTTTGGTCGTCCTTTTGTCTACGCGGGCCCAAGAGAACGCGAAGCGTCCTTTGGGGGTTCGGCCGCGTAGCAGCCAGGGGGCATAGCACCCTAGTAACGTACGCAGTTTTTATGGCAAATTTGAAGCGGCTGGATGTATTTCTGTCAAACGGAACTATGTGCATTAAGACATGAGCCCTGAGATTCATTAGAATATATGCATAACAGGGCTCACGTTATAGTGCACATACTTCCGTTTGACAGAAATACGTCCAGTTGTAACGCCAATACAACTTTTGCGCTGATGCGGTAGAGCTTTTTTAAGAGCAAAACACACGGCTGAATTTCGATTTAGGTCCGCGGTACCCGTTTCCTGATTGTATGTACAGTGAAAAACATCCTCTCCCGCGTGATTCACGAACAAAAGAATGCGGAAGAGAGACATTCGTGTCTACTTATGTAACGATTATAAATCAGGATCATTGTGCTCTCTGCTGACAAACAAAACCGAAGCACCGAGAACGCCGCCCCGCGCCGTGTCGCCCTGCCGCGAGCAACGCTCGTTTTATTTTATCAAAGACTTTTGCATTTTTGTTCGCAATTCGGCAGAATCAAATTAAACAGCCAAACTCTTCTGGGGGGTAAACGGAAACTTTTACCTCTTTCAACAACTTTTCAAAGTTCCTCGTTGACAAATTGTTTTAGCGCCAACAACGCGGTGCGGCACCTCGCGGAAATTATCGCCCGCTGTCAAGTTCACTTGGAAGCCGCGCCGAATTTCGCCCGCTAAGCGTTAAATTGGAGCGAACCCTTAAAACCCACCCATGAAATTCGGAATTTCCGCCCGGAAATTGAGGCGTGACCGGAATGAAAGGTGCGAGTGGTTCAAGTCGGAAAAAAGAGGGAGCATACGCAGCCGAAACAACGGAACGAAACTCCGCCGTTCTTAACGAATATATTTCCAAGCAGCACAACAGAGCGTGACAATCTACAAGAAAAAGACGGGAAGGGACCGTAAATATATATATAGTGATTACGGCGCTAAAAAATCAGGGATTAAAAAAGGAAAATCAAGCCCTCCTCTTGCCCGCGCTCTTGGTTTTATCCCCTTGCGACTGTGTACTTTCCCCATTCAACAGCCGTACTATTCTTCTCCGTCTCGTTTTAATTTGCGTCTCCTTCCAGCTCCTCTCCCGCGGAGCTATTCGAAATTTTAAGCTAGAAGTTAAAAAGAAAGTTGAAAATTGAATTTTCCGTCTGAATTGAAACTTAAAACTGATTTATTTTCTAACAATCATTATAAATATTCCTTTTTCCGAGTGCCTGGCGAACAACGAACGTTATTCTTGTTATCTCCCGTTTAACGTTCCCGTAAATCGGACCTGTTTTCAAGCTCTTATTTGCGCTTCTCATTTTAATAGTTAATTGTCTCTTTCGTGTCGAACAACTTTTTCTTACGCATGATTTATCCTGAATTTCCTTTTCACCCGATCTTCTATTATTCAAAAAAGTTTTAAAGTTCTCGGGAGATCATCTGTTATGCACTCATTGACATGTATGCAACTTTAAAATCAATTGATTTTTTGACTGTTTCTTTCTGCCTGCTGTTATGACAAACACTCCATGTTCCATAGCAGTTTTCTTTTTCTTACTTTTCCCTGTTTGAAGTCCCTAAGTAACCCTTTTCCATTTTGGCACTGGACTAAGCAAAATGTTCCCTGAATGTATCTTCACCCAGGAGAAAAAGTTCCCCGGGAGAGTGCCGAGTCAGAAAAGGAAATTCCTGTGGATGAGAGACTCCTGAAGGACCTTTTCTAAATATGTGCTCGGTAGCTGTTGCAAGTGTGCATACATTTATATCCGCACGTGGTTTCATTTCTATTAAAGTTTCCTAGAAAAGTAGACTCCAGGCAATGATTCCCGAGAACGTAAAGTCCTCACTTCGATTCTACGCTTCAAAATCTCTGTCGATAAAGTGTAACAAAAGCTCAATTTTCAGTAATTTAGAGCTCTGAAGCGAAAGAATGTGCATGATTATGGACATTGTTGGCGATTGCGTCCTTGTTAGCCCGTGTACATTGATAAACGACGCAAAGAATCAACAAAGCGCCAATTAAGAAGATAAAGCTACTCTCTGACATAGTTTCAAACCGCGGTAGCGTGTATCACCCTTCCAAAAGCACTTCGAACAAATGATTTTAAATAAATCCCACTAGTTTTTGATGCTGTACAGTGACCACTAGATGTTTTATGGTAAATGAGATTGCCTTTGCAGTGAAAATGCAGGTACGGTACCCCGTATGCCTGTTCGAAGCCAAGCGTCGTGATCAAGAACGCGAGAGTGCCTGCAATCTTTCGTGTATGCAACACGGACATCCTTTGACCACGAATAGTTGCATCCAGGAGTTGGTATGAAGGAAGCGAGAGCCCCTTCAATTTTTTCGCTCTTAGTAGCGAAGTATGTTACGTTTTTGCGTTTGCCCGCCATCGCTGCCCGGAAAGAGAGCAATAGGTACGACAAGTTAATGAAACTGAAAACATTGAAAATTAATAGAATTTACACTTGTCAGGAGAGCAGACTCATTTGTTGCAGGGGTCACTCGTTCAATTTTCTTTGAATAATTTGGTTCCTTTTGAAATAAGTTCAAATAGAATTTAGGCGAGGCAAGCTGCTCCATCAAGGATCATTTGTTTTACTTACATTTTAATGAAGGAAATTTGGTGTTGCCAACTTTCAAGAATCCCGACAGGTCGTAGTAAGAGTAATGCAAGATATTGGAGAGGAAGTATTAGAGGAATTAAAAGTTGGAAATTAAGCGGAAACGAGTCGTTTGATTGAGTATCGAACTTTTGGTTTCTTTTCCTTTCATAAATATTACATGTGACAGGATCGAGGAGTCACCTTAATCTAATCACGAGCGAACAAGAGGGAAAAAAGGTTTTGACAAAATGAAAGGAGGAATGGGTAATTTTGTCCTTCATAGCCTCAGTCCTCCGTAATTAAAAGAAAAAAAAACTATATCTCCGAGAAGATTATAAGAGACTTCTTGTCTAGCTTAATGTATACTTTACCCCAGCATTCAATAATAATCCGACCAGTTAAGAAGTTTTCCCCCTCCGTTTTTTATTTAATTTTTCCCTCCTTTTCGCGTTGGCTTCAAGCTGTTAATAAAGAAGAATGAGGATACAACCGGAAATCCCTTAGAAAATTAGCTTCCTCCTCTGTGCGAGGAAAATTAAAAGCTATGTCTCAAGAAAATTTGAGTTGCTTTTTCATAATGAAAAAGAAGATATTTATTAGAGAGTAAGAGTTTAAATAATTAATGCTCCTCATCATTGGTCGACCAAAGTGCTAAAAATAAACCTTTGAATTTAAAAATATGGACATTAGCATGTGCTTCTTAATTTTATGTTCATTATGAGAGGTCGAGAAATGTCAGCGCCCCATGAAGGTTCAACGTAGGCATTTGAAGATCGAGATAAGCTTCCGTCAACAGTTAGGAGTAACTTCATAAATCTTACATCAAGGTCAAGTTCTGCATAAGGATCAAGCTGTTTTACCTCTGGGACAATCCGATTGCTAACATAGAAATATGCCTGTCTACAGTTTCAACGTTACGAATATAAATTCATTTGTTCGGTTTATTTATTTCTAATTTTCACTTTTTTGTGCTTTTTTTTAAAATCTGTATTATTTTTTTTTAAAGAAACTAACGAACATTTTTCCTGAAAATTTCCGGGCATTCTCTCCACTTATTGAAAAATATTCATAGACAGTTTCAAGAATGTATATAGATCGGTGTACTTTCAAGAAATAAAACCGAATCGAGCATTTTGAGTCGTTGCAATTGATGAAGAGTTCCATTTTTTGACTGGAGCTTCCGAAACTCCCGGATGCTGGGTACTTTGTAGTCGAAGTGGTTTTTGAAGTCTCCACAGCCAAATAAACGTTGTTGCTTAACTGTCGTGCTAAGGAAAAACGCCGTATGAATCTTTAGCGTTGCCAAATTTCCTCTAATAAATCACACATTTTTGTGAATGGTTACAAAAAATTTTCTCTCGATTTTTCAGGGAATTTTGTTTGTAATTTGATCTAAAGAGTCTAAAAATTTCAAGGAAAAATATTGATAACTTTCCTCAAAAATAAATTTTTTCGGAGAGGAAATTTGGCAATTCTCGAATATTCATGCGGCGTGTTTCTTTAGCACAGCAGTAATCGAATTCATCGTGACTGAATCTGAAGTTTCTTTCGAGGGGGGTGGGGGATGCTGACGGCTACGACAACGACGAATAGTGCTGTCAAAATCTTCTGAAGCTTAACATTATAGACTTTAACTCTCAGTGCTAGAAGTAAATTTTTTATAGATGATGAGTGGAATCAATTTATTTTCAGCTTATTAAAACATCTCACCCGAAGCGCGTGTTATCTAATTTGAACGCTTTATGCCAAAAGGACCTATGTGCATGGGGATTGCGTGCAGCATAGTTCCTTTTGGCATAAATACGTCCGTTTGACGCCGGGGAGGGAAGAGATAAACCTATGAAATGTTGACACAGCCTACCGGATTATTGCTATCCTCCCCCAAATGATGAATATTTATTATCATTCCACGACCCTTTAAACTGATCTGTAGTCCAAAAAGCGCTTTCGGTCGTTGAATAATGGATGCTCTCGCACAACAACTTAATTTGTCCATTTTTGAGAGTTATTGTCCAAGCAGTTACCTACTAATAACCTATATTCATATTTGAGAATCGACTTTCGCAGATTTCTGAGGTACGCAGTATTTTTCATGGATGTTCATTTAATTTTCTCCATTTAATACGAAAAATATTGAATATATAAAATCGCAATACTTGCATTAAAAAAAATCTCCCCCAAAAAATAGAGAAAAAAGTTTAAATAAGCATCAAATTCACGAGTAATTTAAAGTATTCTGTCAATTTTTTTTTAAAAAATAATTTTACAGGAGGATGTATAAATATTAGACATGTTGTATAATTCTTGTACTTACAATGTATAGTAACTTCATACAATTTATCAATTTTTCCGGACTAATTTTCATTCCTTAGAGGTCAAACGTGGAATGCGATAAGAAACAATACGTCGTGACCAGGCAAAAACTTACAAAGAGAATTGTAGGCTGCAAAATATTGCAATAGGTCTTACTCACAATCAGAGACTGACTTAATGAGCAACTGAGTGATAAGTTCATTTCTGTGGATAGTATTCCAACTCAAGGGAGAAATGACCAGTATCGTGATATGTTTAACGGACCACGAAGCAACTTAAATTCACCTCACTGTGCTTTGCGGAGGATTTTCATGATTATAATCCCCTATGTCTTTTAACTAAACCCATTTACAACCTATTTCAAGAGACCATCAAGGAGGACCTATTAGGCTGCGTGTATCGCTATCCACAAAATTAATTAAATTACACTCATCCTTACCAAGTTATAGAGTCGCATTATTGATTTCACATCAAATCATGCCTGAAAGAGGCATTAACGTCAGAATAACGGTGGCGGATATTTTTCTCCGCGCGTAAATATTGCCGTTTCAGTTCCCTTTTGAGGCAATTTAGTCAGGCATAACCAAGCAAATCATTCGTTTCATTTGTAATAAATCGGCCTTTTGAGTTTAGCTCTTGAACATTTTAGGAGCACACGTGTTCCTAAGGCCTCAATGGCACTCCGCAGGAAAATCACTTGCGACCGGAATCAGCGGCGAAGTGTGAATGATCGATTATCGATATTTCCCCATTTGAGGCTATGGGAAAGAATCGATTATTAAGGTGTTCGTTGCGAACAATCTGTCTATCGATCCTTTTCCATAGGTTTAAAAGGCAGATCAATCGATACATCGCAAAACACGCCACGCCAATGACCAGAATACAACCGACACGGCTCGTTGACTGAATTTCGCAGTAATAATTAATTGTAAGGTTTCAATATCCAGTGTAGATCCGAACTTGCCGCAGTTAACATTGAACGGAAATCCTTTTATCGGGTTGAGTCCAACCTTAAAAACTAATTTCGGAATATCTCCCCCGGTACTATTTGGATGTATTTCTATCAAAGGGAACTATGTGCATTATAACGTGAGCCTTGGTATGCATGTATTCTTATGGGTCTCAGGGCTCATGTCGTAATACACATAGTTCCGTTTGATAGAAATACATCCATTTGATCAAATGTGCAGGGTTTGTGCTGAGATCGGAGTCTTTGACCAAAACATCGAGGGCGCATTTAAATTATATTCAGAGCAACTCATCCTGAAGAAACTTTGTTTCCTTCTTATCTTTGTATATCTCTTAGAAACACGGAATTCATGGACTGCTGAGTTGATAAATTATGTTTTATTACTTCCATATCGCTCCTCCAAAGTCTTAAGCGAATTTTATAAGTTCCGAGTAAGTTGAGAGGTTGAAATCTATGACTAAAGAAAGGAAACTTTTACTAGGAATCGGTTGGCTGCTGCGGCTTCCGAACTGAACGGATCCTTCCGATAAATTTTCAACTTCCTCGACCTATGTTATTCAGAGTTTACCAAACCTAGCCGGCGTTTTAAAACTATTCGAACCTATGGTCAAGGGTAGAAATTTTGTTGAAAGCGAGTTTTGCAGTTGAAAATTCATCCGGCGAGTTACATCTTTTGCGTTTCAAAAAGTCTGCTTGAAAATTGATGAGAGATTCATCAGTCCTCCTCGAAGCACTCTCTTTCTCTCTCTCTCCACAAAGCATACACAAATGAAGCGTTGGGTGCAGAAAGGGCGTTTCTCGGTTGCGGTGTTTCAGAATCTCAGCCAGAGGCGGATCCAGCAATTTGGCAACACTGGATTCCTCCATTTAAACCTATGCTAAATAATCGATTCTTGTCGGAGCACCTGGCCTCTCCAAGAATCGATACATTTTCATAGGTTTAAATGGAGGAAATCCGGTGTTGCCAAATTGCTGGATCTGCCAATATCCCCTTATGCAGAAGATGCAGAGAAACGAGCACATGAGATAAGATGAGAGCAACGAGGGTGGATTTCTGAAGGTCAGGAGGAACATCTAGAGCGTCCGTAATAATAGGGTGTATTAGATAATGGTCGTTGAAAATTAAATAATTTTCGACATCGTTTTCAAACAGCTAGTCCAGTTTGGTCATGTTAATAGGATGAGGGAGGGACAACTGCCAAAAAAGATCCGTGGTTGGGTTTCTCTGGGGAAGGAACGAAGGAGGGCCCCACGAGAGGGTATAGGGTCACGAGAGTGACACACAGTCGATGGAGTTAATAGGAGAGGTCGGAAAAAATTTGCAAAATTTTATAGCTCTTAACTTCGTATATACAACACTGGAGGTTTTAGAAGTGGTTCAATTGGATTTCTCGTGCAATTTTCTGCTACAAGCCCCCCCCCCCTGAATTTTAAAATGTGATGGAATTAACATAAAAATTTGCAGTTTCAGTCAACTATTTCATGTCCGGCCTCTCTAATGTCTCAATCCACTGTGCGACGTGTTGCGCCGGCGCAAAACGCGCATTGGCGCCTACAAACCTAACAGGGATACTTCACGCATTGCGCAATGCGTGAAGTATCTCTGTTAGGTTTGTAGGCGCCAATGCGCGTGTCGCGCTGGTCGATCTCGCCTGCCGCGCCGCAGCGTGCCACGGCGCCTCAAGCAACTATTTCACAACTGAGGTGTTGCTCGGTGTAATACGAAATTACAGGCGCTCCAACATATTAAGAATGACAGGCATCCTTAAGGATTTCAGGACAGGGGGTTATACAAGAAATGAGGGATTGCAACTATTTCAAGGTTTGCAAGAGGATACGGGACTGTTGCGGTTAGGTGCTGCAAGGCACCAGAGAGTTGTTCGTTTGTTTGTAGGAGGTGAAGAGTTTTCTGAGACGGGTCTAATGTGGATTGCTTCCATCATAAGTTCGCAAAAGGCATGTATGGATTTTTCATGGTCAGAATATGTTTTGTGGCTTTGAAAATTTCGCATGGGTTAAATGGCAAAATGAATCGCTCATAAACGCGTAAAATTAAATTTTTTCGCGAAATTCGTTTTCAGCATTGTAAAATTAAAAAGAAAATTCAGTAAATGCTTCATCGATTCCATACAATTCGCTTTAATTTTAATGGATGAAATGTTAGCGGAGATCCCGAGACACCGCGACCAGAAAAATGCCCTTTTTGCACCCAGCGTTTCAAATGTGCATGATATTGCCTTATCTCAAGATTACTCGACGCTCTTAATTGTGAATTAATTTTTTTCTCCGGCAGTAAATTAGACCTCTCGACCGTAGTCGACTAGATTTTACATTCGCACCCTAGCTCGCGCACGGCGAACGCACTTAAGATACTTAAAAAAGATAAATTTTTCACAAACGTGTTCTGAATCGCAGTTCTTGATTTCGGAGCCTTGCGAAACTGCGCTTCGGTGAATAAATAAAAAAATAATCAAGGGAAATACCAGGAGGGTGTAAAATAGTATCATTCGTAGGTATTCATGGAGACTGCGTGGTATGCGCCCGCACCCCGAACATTATATTGATCCGCGGATGAGGTCTCTTTCGCTCTGATGTGTTTTAAACTTGATTTACCTCAGACGTATACTACTCTAACCCGAGCTTTTTTGCAAATAAAATAAAGCCCGAAACTCTATTAAAGGAGTTAAAGGCAAAATAAAATTCCGTTTTTACACGTTTGTTTTTGCGAGGGAATAATCTCCCACGGAGTCGGGAGTTTCTCGGGGAGGTGACATAAAACAAAATAATTTATGTCTGCAGACTTCCCATATTGAAACATTTATACCGGGGATCTTTACAGTACAGTTGCCATTATTTATTATCCTATTTAATATTATTAGTCCGTTAATGCGCTCAGTGCTCCAAGTGCAGCGAGGTCCGTCAAAGGAATAAACCGAGAAAGCCAGGCGAAAATTTACGATATGGGGACCAAGTTTTATGTACTTACAGGTGTATCCGCCCTTCCGTCTTTATTTATCCCTTTCCTTTCCCCGCCGAAAAGGCACGAGCTTGAACGACATGATGTTCTTTTAAAGGCGGCAAGACTACCCACTCTCCTCCTTTTCTCCCGCATGCCCTGTCTCCCTGTCTGTTTAATGTCACATCATTCACCAGGTGCTAAATTCGACATTCACCTAATTTACACTTGATCGTAAATGTCCATTTTACCACTTGTTCGCAGCGTGCTATTGCTCCATGATAAAGAGTTAGTCTGCCTCTCCCTTTTCTATAGATTGCACCAGCGGGAGTATCTTATCAGTATAAACTCATTTTTTGAGCAACAGAAATGTTAAATTTTAGCACTGAAAATCTTGGGCTGAGGTGATTCGACGGTTTCCATTTTTTGTGTCAGAGTGACGTGCGATTTATCGCATTAATTCGTTCCATAATTTCAGCTACTTTTCAATTTTTTTCGAACTTTGAGATCGCACTTCTATTGTCACGAGACCAAAGAATTCATGTACCAAATTTGTTAAAAGAAATTCAACGTTTTTTTTTCAGAGTGCATTGCAGAGTTTAGCATTCGAGTGCAGTTTTGATAGGTATCAGTATCGAATACGATATTTTTCCTCAGAAAAACCCTGCCTTTATTACGATGAATTTCTTTGTCAAATTTGGTATATGAGTTCTTTAGTCTCATGACAACAGAAGTGCGATCTCAAAATTCGAAAAAAATGAAAAGTAGCTGAAATTATGGAACGAATCGAAGAATATAAATCGCACGTCGCTCTGACACAAAAAATGGCAACCATCGAATTACCTTAAGAATTTAATAAATGGAGTTTACTTACGAGCGGGGGTTACAGCTGACATTTCTAGACTAAACTAGGCTAGGTGGTTCTGATTTCTAGGCTTGTTTCTAGGGGAATGCTAGATCTAAAACTTTTAGTGCTCGGTTAATAAAGACATAAAGCGCGAGGAAAAATGTGTGTTACTTCTTTAATTGCGCCTTCAATCAGGGAGATATACTCACAAATATGCTCCATGCAATAATGCTGTAGTTGGACCGGTCAATGGTATAACCAAGCATCCCTATTATTCAATAAACCGTACAAATGAGGCATTTCTCAGAACTCCTAGACTCAACGAGCTAAATGTACTTTTCATATTTTGACATTGGTGATATCGATGACTGATAAAGATAGGTATCTGAATAAATGGGTGCTGTGGTATATACATATAGGTATCTCCTTCCGTAGTAACGCCTATCTACCTTCAACTAGCAGCTTGAAAACTAATGATTTTTAGTTTGTGTTTTTTATTTTAATCCCGCTGTTTTTAAAATCAGTTTTCTTAATCCAAATATTTTTGTACCCTTGATATTCTTGAAAAAGCAGAGCTAACCGAACGCATCTACGCAAAAAATGCCACTCGTAATCTGCAAGAACGCAAAGAGTAATTCGAATGACCTTAAAATTCATTATAAAGACGTAAGTGATGGACGCCTTTGAGAATGGACGTTTAAACTGAATGAAATTGATAAGTGACTATCTGCAAATGAATTTGATTTTATCAACAAAAGGTAGTCACATTGACATTCAGTGGTAAAAATTCGAGTATTCAAGTAAAATTTGAAGCTGCATTTAGTATCTATATATCTACATCAGCAGTAATTGCATTCCTGAATGAGCGTGATCATTCCGTTTGAACTGAGAAAAAAAAAAAAAGATTCTAGCTCAGGCTTATCTTATCGATGAACATTGATTATGAGCTTCGAATCAAACGAAACACGGGCCCACTTTTACTATTAGTTTGGTCAACCCTTCTAAAATTTTACGCGCCGAAGAATTTGGACACTGAAACGATGACTCCACTCTTAATACAGTATAATTCGAGCTTTTAGAAAGCCTCCTTTTCAGAAATAGTTTCTTTTTTTTCACAGTGGTCATCTCTAGAGGCCTTTTGTGTTTTTCTTTCATTTTGTGTGTGTGATGTGTTAACATGGTCTCATTTTGGGACTCGATATCGCAGCGAAAGACTTTTACGTCGATAGCAAAAGAGGAGTCTAAACTCAAAAGAGTCCTGACCACCTATGACTTGACAGCTTTGAGTATTGGCAGTACACTCGGAATCGGTATTTACGTTCTTCCGGGAGCTGTAGCCAAAAATGTCGCCGGACCCAGCGTTGTTCTTTCTTTTGTTCTCGCTGCCTTTGCGTGCGTCCTTTCCGGTAAGTAACGTACCTTTACTCTGTCAAAAAAATTTCCTCAATCAAAAGCACCTATCTATAACTTTTGAAAATAATAATAATGAAAAAAAATTAGGTTTAATATCACATCATGTTTTTGGATAATCATTTTTTTTTCTTTAATAAATGAGGTGAAGTTGTCATCAAATCTGTAAAACCAACCTAGCTACGGGACCTGAAATTTAATATATCACCCGGGATGATATTTTGCAAAGCTTCTAAAATGCTGCATACTGCCGTAACCATAATGCTAATTTTCTCTCATTTTCATCTCTCAAAATTTTGCATCCGTCTTTTACAAGAGCAATTTACTCGCTTGATTTATAAAACTTTCGGTCCATCATTTTACTGCAGAGCCACTAATTCAAAGTGAAAAATAATTATCAGTGAAAAAAACTGCATTGGATCATAGGCGTTTCAAAAGAAGAGATTTAAATGTACAAGATGAAACTTCAAGGGAGTTGAATCCAAGGTAGTTCCGAGGCGTGTCTGCAATTTCCGTATTCCAGGACCTAGGTTCATCCATTTTACTATTCCAAAAAATTATGAGAGAGCAAAACGTTTGTTTATTTTCCTAATTCCATTTGGGATTAAAAACTTTGATGGTATAGCTCTAAACTCTGAATCTCTGTGTAATAGTGGGGAGAGGGACACCTTTGCTGCTTTCAGGTTAGTTCTTCTCAACCTGGATGATACGGTATGGATATATTAATGTTGTTAATTTCTTCTCAGGAATTTGTTATGCTGAGCTCAGTTCGAGAGTGCCAAAGGCAGGGTCTGCCTATATCTATGCCTATGTAACGGTTGGCGAACTAATGGCTTTTATCATTGGATGGGTAGTCATCATGGAATACGTAATAGGTAAGGCGCGCATGTTCTCAAGGCATAGCCTTGTAAAAATAATACGCAAATCTTATGAAACGCGTACCTGCGAGCACAAAAGGGGAAACATACTTTCAACGATCTGACTTATCTACTTTTATACTTAATGACCTCAATCCTTTTTTTTTTTTTTAAAAAAAAGAAGAAAATTAGTACACTAATAATCTACTCTTTCACCCAAAAAAATGGAAATTTACATAAATTAAAAGCTTATCTTCAACCTGAATGAATCTTCAAGTTTCCATGATGTTTTCATGTTGCCCATGTTGACATTTCTTTTACAAGAGAATATGTTTCTAGAAATTTTAAATCAGATCCTGCCCAACTGAAAGACTGTATTTTAGGTGAGTCTCAAAGTTTTATAGTTTATTTTATGAAGATACACCAACATTTTTCTGAAGTCAAATTGGTTAACTACACAAATTCTTCCGGTTGTAAATACCTTTTTTTTTTTTTTTTAAAAAAAAAAATTAGATGCTTGAATTTGCTTGTATTATTTGATATTTGTTGTATTATCAAGAGTCCCTAGACCTTTAATGAGATTTTTGACTGTTTCAGGTGCCTCCAGTGTTGCTCGAGGCCTAAGTGTTTATGTAGACTCTCTGTTTAATGGGACGATGGAAGCAACTTTTCGTGAGGTCTACCAGATCGAAAATGTACCGTTTCTTTCACCTTATTTCGACTTTTTTACATGTGCTGTCTGCATCATTTTAGGAAGTGAGTATTAATGATTGTAAAAGTTTTTCACCTCTGCATATTTTTGAGAAATATTTATAACTGGGTGGATTACCCCCCTGACTGCTCCGCGGTCCAACTTTCCGAACGGCTTTGCGCGAGGCGTTATGTATTATGCGTCATACGCGTCACTCTTATGACTTCATATATTTTTTTTAAAAAAAATATCAAAAGTAGAATTTTATTTTATTTCATATTGAGACTTCAGTTTTCTCATTTTTTTTATTTCAACAATTTAATCCGTTTTTAGTTGCTCTGAGTGTGGGTCTCAAAGAATCAGCGCGAATGAACAATGTGCTAGTGGTCATTAATGTCGCCGTTATGCTGATTGTCATAGGAGTTGGAAGTCTGGAAGGTAAGCGATGATGTCCAGTTTTTATGCGTTTTTCCTCCTAAAAAATTACATTAAGAATTATTAAAAATTAAGATTAAAGAAATGTATTAATTCAGATTAGAATCATTATAATCTCTGTCAGAGCTTCTTCATAATTGCCTTACATCTATCTGACAATACACTGATTCTTTACTTTCAAAAAGCTAATTGTTTATGTTCAAATTGTAATTAAGAGAGTTAAATTATCTATCAATGGTAGGAAAAAACACACAAAAAATCACCCCCGTTCCATCCTTAAATTGCATTTTTTAAATTTTTTTTTTATTTGTTTTATATTTTTTTAAAAATCATCAATGAACTTGTATATTATTTTTATTTATTCAGCCAACTTCCATAACTGGGCACTGACTCCCAAAGAGGTGCCCTCCGGTTATGGGGTCGGAGGTTTCTTTCCGTATGGTGTCACAGGGGCAATAGCTGGAGCAGCAACATGTTTTTACGGATTTGTCGGTTTTGATTCCATCACAACCACAGGTAATGTATTTTTAACTCAGCCTAGCGGTTAAAAGTAGATGAGAAAGAACTTTGACTATTGAACCTTTTTACTGCGCAAATTGTACACAATGTATGTTCTGCGCCCGTATTTTGATGACCCAAAAACAAAAATTCCGCCTTTTTGCAAACTGACGATTTTGCAGAACCAAGAAAAAAACTTCGCCATTTTTGTAATTTTGAGGATAGAATTGCAAATTTTAGCATGCATTACAGCGTCATTACAGCGCTGTCTTGCGGAATTGTAAAAAAATTAATAACACTATCTTGCGTATTTTATAGTCTAGAATACGACAAAGTTGCTTACTCATTTTCGCCAACATTGTCTGTTAGGCGGTGCTGTTCCTTAGCCGTCGATTAACATCCTTTTCTTGTTCAGTAACTGAATCAAAGTTTAAAACTTTTTAAGATTGGATTGAATTTAATAATTGGTCTCACATTTCCGATTGATTTCTTCTCTTCTTTTGCATGCATTTTCAGCGAAGTATCTCGAAACCGTTATTATTTAAAGATGATTCTTTTTTTTAATTTTCTATCGTAGGTGAGGAGGTAGAAAACCCACAGAGAGCGTTACCTTTATCAATCATTCTTTCCCTGACAATAATTTGCGTCTTATATTGTGGAGTGGCAATTGTTTTGACATTAATGTGGCCCTACTATTTACAGGTATACTATTGTCATATTTGTATCTAATTAAAGGGAAGTTCCACCCATAAATTTTTATTTGGTGTAAGATTGTGTTTTTCCAACGGCTTTTTTAAGCTACCTATGCTATTTGAGGGAAAACATAATGGCGGTGAATGTACTAAAAACTGATACATTATTCAAACTTCATCTACATGATTTTAAGGCTTGTTAGTCGACGAATGCCGACATTTTTCATCATACAAAAATTACAAAATACAGAGGGTAGCTGTCTCTTCAATTCTAATGAAATATTATAATATTGATGACAAAATATTTTTCGGACATTTAACCTCACTATGGACGCTACCTATGTTTCCTGTTAGATTATCAAGTTAGTTACTTTTCATTTTCCGATACATTGGTAAAAAAAAAAATTCTTTTTTTTAAATTTTTATTTTAGGACGTTAATGCACCCTTACCATACGTCTTCGGTCAAATCGGCTGGCCTTGGGTGCAGTGGGTAGTCACAATTGGAGGCATAGTTGGGACCTTTGCGAGGTAAAAGCATTTAATCAATTTCTATTTTATACAGAGTTTTTAAACGCTTCTTGACACATGCTAGGGATATGCTCTCCTTGAATTCTACGAGGATCTTCATCTGTTGATCTTTCGATCTAGGAGGATATTTTTTAAAGATCTTGATGGAATTTCATCCGTATGCTTTATATGTATGTGTTATTTTCTTAAATTGTGAACCAGCTAAAATTATTTGACTGCTCTCTTTCCTAATCTTAGTTTAATAGGATCACTTCTTCCAATCCCTCGCGTAGTATATTCAATGGCTGATGACGGCTTACTGTTTAAGTTCTTGGCTACTGTACATCCAAAATTTGGAACTCCTTTTACTGCAACTCTAGTTACGTCAGTCATCGCTGGTAAGTGCTATACAATATTTTCATCAGTGCTTTGAATTTTATGAAGTAGCCGCACTTCATTTTTTGAAAAAGGAACAATCATAAAAAGGAAGATTTAATCAGAAGTTATGATAACTCACCTCTATTCCCTGTCATCAACAATATGATAAGCACTATACTCAACGACTGGTAGTCTCAGACGAGGATTGACTGGATCCAGAGGTATGGTGTGCTTTGCATTACATCGATTGATCTGTTATTTAAACCTGAGGAAAAGGATCGATATTTTTTGTATTATATTTTTTGGCGATAAAATCGCAAGGACCATCAACATTTGAGCGATTATCATCGATCTTGTCGCAATATTATCTTTGTTAAATCGTGTTCGATAAAATCAAAACGTTACCTCAGTAAATCACAATTTTTTGTTCGATGACATTGCAATAAATTATTGTTGAAAAAATCGAGCTATTATTGCAAATTTCAACGATAAAATCACAATTTGTTATCCGATAAGATTGCAATAAACAGACGTCGATAAAATCGCTGTGATCAAATCGCAACTTTTCGCCAAACTACTACTTAGGACCTTAGCCGGCCTCTCCATTGCCTAGCATGTAGCGACGCATGTCAATTTTAGAAATGCAGATATACTCGGATATGCAAGCTTAATCTTTCGCATTGCGTTAAACTCGAGTGTTTGGCGCAATGCATGAAGTATTCCTGCACTCTTGTAGGCGCTAATATGCGTGTCGCACCGACCAGCGACCGCACTGTGTTTGGCTCAATGCGTGAAGTATTTCTGCTGTCTCGTAGGCGCTGATCTGCGTTTCGCACCGATCGCCGCGCACCGGCCACACTATGTTTGATGATACAGCATTAGATCGAAAGAAGAAGCAGAGGAGAGATAATGAGTTTGAAGAATAATGGCTGGGTAAAATTTCATGCAAGCTCATGCAGAATGCACACAAAAATACTTAAATAAAGATCTATCGTAAATTAAGTGAAAACTAGAAGCAGAAGCTAATGCGAGTAAATCTTCACTTGTGAAAAAGAGACTTACATCGAAGGAAAATTTTGACGGAAATAGACAGTTATTTTGCCAGTGACGAAATTTTGCGGCGCATAATTCGATTGTTTGAATTTTATGTCATTTTTAGGAGTATTGGGAGGTATATTCAATCTGAAGCAATTAGTTGACTTGATGTCCATCGGAACTTTGCTTGCATTTACTTTAGTAGCTGTCTGCGTTCTAATTCTGAGGTGAGCAGGCGTTCGTTTAAGTTTTGTATTCGATGATGATTCCATAAATTATTGGAATATTTATTTTTCTAAAAAAAAAAAAAAAAAAAAAAAAAAAAAAAAAAAAAAAACAGTATTTGAACCAAAATGTTCGGTACATGGATGTACAATAGTGGTATTGTATATAGACGGACCAAAAAAGGCCTGTCATTATTTTCATCCGTACATTCGTGCTACATATTCCAAGAATCGAGCTTTTATAGTTGAGAGCCCAGAAATCCTCGTTTAAAGCTAAAAAATATAGGAAAGGTCTCCTCTCACGGACCAACCTTTCCCCCAAAAGTCTGTTTTTTTTATGCATGCTTTTGGGTTGATCCGATACAGTTAAACTCGTTTATCATCAAAAACTTGAAATTTTAATCGACAAGAATTGGTCAAGCTGTGGATATTTTCGACTTTCTTCCTTCAAAGAGTGAAAAAAAAAAAAATGACTTACACCGAATAAGTTTATATCGCTGAATATTTAGGTCTCGTGTTTATTTCCGTTCCAGATATCGGGATGAACCGGATGAAAATTGTATGTTGATTAATTCGGAAATCGGAGAATCGTCACGACTGACGCAAGTTTGGCTCGGCGAAAAGACCACCGTCAAGAAGATTTTCAAACAGCTCTGGAATTGGAACAAACTTACGATTCCCACCTACTTGTCCAGCGCAATTGTCACTGTTGAAACCATTCTTTTCGGTTAGTGTATCACTAGAAATCATTTTTTCCGAGTCCGGCTCGGTATCCTAGGCGGCCACCTATTTTTTGAACTCACAATCAGCCGGACAGCCCTACACCTAGCAGAAAAAAAACATTTTAAAATTTTTGGTTTCACTGGCATTTACTTGAAGAAATAGAAAAAGAAGTGGCTAGTTATTGGGATGTAGGGAGCTAGAGTAGGGAGTAAGCTCTAAAATGAAACCACTGCTTTCAAACATATAAGAATTAATCGTTAGATAAAAAATAAAAAAAAAAAAAACAATAAAAGAACAGAAAAAACGAACGAAAAGTTAGCAACTGACTGCGTGAGAAACAAACTCTAAAATATCAACTGAAGGAAAATTTTGGATTTGAGAGGATGGAAACTCCCAAGAAGTGCAGCGCTAACGCAGTTCAAAAGACGAAATTAGATCTGCCGATAGTAATATCTAGGTCCAGAAAACGTTGAAAATCCTCTACTAAAACTAGGTGTTGGAAGGTTGGCCAACATATACCAGTAATTAATTATTGAATTGGAGTCGGAAGGAAATACATACATACCTAATTGGACGTATTTCTGCCAAAAAGAACTATGTGTATTGAGAAATGAGCCCCGAGACTCATAAAAATATATACATACCAGGGCTCATGTCATAATTCACACAGTTCCGTTTGGTAGAAATACGTCCAATTGATATTAAATAACGTTGCTTCTTTTGAAAAATGGAGAACGGTATCGCAGCAATTTAAGAATGGAATGATGACGCGGATATTGATTGATTATTATTTTTCTTTTCTTTTTTTCAGTCTCATGCTCCATCGGACTCGTGTCATTGGTCAATTATAAAGCATCGCTTGATGCTTCAAATTTTGCAGTGTATACCATAATTACTGTTTCCGTTATGATTTTTCTTCTTATTTCAATAAGTCTTCAGCCTACATCTTTGATTTCTCTTCAGTTTAAGGTAATTAATCTCTATTGATGTCAATATTTTCCCAGTCGTCGAATTACTCCTTTGATTGCTCGAACTGAACTGAGGACTATTATCAAAATTTGTCTTCTGAACTTGTACCGTCACTTTGACAAAACACATGTTTCAAATTTCAGTATGACTTTGAAAAGATTATTTAAGTCAAACTCTTCAAAGCTCCTGGTTACCTAAAATTAAATTTTCCGTTTGTGATCTCTCTAAAATTAGGTATTCTGTGACAATAATTTCCTGTCTTACCATTCGCAGGTTCCTTTCGTGCCTATTTTACCTGCCATCAGTATTATGTTTAATGTATATTTGATGTTGCTCCTCGACTTGGCCACATGGATCAGATTTGTTTCTTGGCTATCTGTAGGTGAGTTCATATTTTGATACTTTTATCGCCGTGATTTGAGTCAGAGGTGCAGCTTACTTTTGTCTATATAGAAGTTTAAGAATTTTGTGTATTTTTTTTTTACAAAAGATGAACATTTTTGGCTCATGACAACCAAGGTAATCTTGCAAATTTCATGGTTAAGATACAAACTTTAATTGAGTTCCCAAATCGAAGTTTGGGAAAGAACGAAATCTCAAAATACAGTCCCTGGCTGAGAAATGAAACGAAGCATTTACAAATAAATGTCCAAAAAATATTAGACGTTTATCAATATGACATATTTTTACAAAAAGATTCTGAATATTCTTCCCATTTTTGCAGGTTTTGTAATTTACTTCTGCTATGGCATAACTCATAGCTCAGAGAGAAAATCTGCAATCCAGAATCAGCGGGAGTGTAGTGGTGGATATGATACTTTGAGCCCTAATATTTCCATAGTGAGGGATCCTATCCTGTAATTGTGCTCTATTAGTGATTCACCAACAGAAATAAAGCGATCAAGTGGTTAAAGGGAATGGATAAATCAATGAAAGAAGACAAACATTCATATTTTTCATAGGTACCAATTGTCATCGGGGGGGGGGGGGATGGGGTTATCTAGATTGTAATTTTTTTTAAATAAATTTAAAAAATATCGTAAACGATCAAACTTGTATACATTTATCCTATAAGTACCTTTCAGTAATCACACATCGTTACAGTGTTTCGACGGTCTAACTACCAGACCACTTATCTCAGTTTGCGACTTTGCAGACATCTTGTCTTACTTTATTTTTTAAACGAAAAGCCACTCAACGTCAATTCCCGAAAACTCCTTTGATTTTCCCTCTCTAAGCGAAGAAAACTCCGTGAAAATCTCAAGTAATGATATTGATTTGCTCTCCCTAAAAAAATAAAATAAAATGGGAGCGGAGATTTTTAAACACCAGAAACGAGATACGTGATCTGGTAATTTCACCATCGATATGGTGAATCGTGATCAGTCACACATGAATAGATCACTTTAGAAATGTTCAATTTTTTTTTTTTTTAAAATGAAACCACGAATGCGCATTTAAGTGCCTGGTTTTTAACCCCTTCTGGAGACCATCCATTCCCTTCCTTCAAAAAGAGAGAGAATAGAAGTTCCGACCCGAATGACTCGAAAATAATCCAAACCCCTATCCTAGTGGTCCGAGTTGAGCCGGCGAGCCCTCCGTGTTGCGGGGTGGTATAATAAACTCGGAAGCGACCAGAGTCGGAAGAACTTCGCCCTAACTCAAATTGAAGTGTCCATCATTTTAATTGGGCTTTCATGATCGCGTTATCAACTGTCTCTCGATGGAACATCGTAATTATGCCAGCTGCAAACGCCGCGGCCGTCAAAGTTTTCAAGTGTTTGATGATAATTACGAAAACCCCTCGATGGGCCGCCCGCGAGACGAATGCCAGTCTCAAGAAAAGCCATGCAAATTTCATGTCCTCGCAGCCCTGGCGCCGATACGTTCAGTTGCGTGGCGTGAATTGCGATAGATCGATTGATATGTAATTTAAACCTATGGTAAAGAATCGATTATTAAGGTGTTCGCTGCGAACACCCTGTTGATCGATCCTTTTCCATAGGTTTAAATGACAGATCATTCGATACATCGCAAAGCACGCCACGCCACTGGATACGTTGAAAACGAGCAGCCCAGGCACATTGCCGATAGCCCCGGTTTATATTCATTTAGCCATTCTTTTCTGTCTGCGGGAAAAGGAAAACTGGTCCGCGCTAAGCAGGAAGGAGCCAAGCCACATCAGTTACTGCCAAAAGCTGGGTAATTTAATTTTATACGAGAGAACGTTTGTGCGGATTCCTTTGACAATTTTAAGGAATTTGCTTCGTACTATGCAGAAATTTCACTAAAATTTGCGCAAAAATCAGCACAATCGTTTTCGTGTAAAAAATTAAATCGCTCAATTAAAGTTGGCAGTAGATGGTGTGGCTTAGTTCCTTTCTGCTTAACGCGGTCCATGTATGAATAAGCTCCTTATTGAAAGCTGGATATGGAGCGATACCGAGAACTCCCGATAAAATATGCTTAAATCTGCACAAGCACAGAGACAGCCCCGCAGCTATTTCGGCATTATCAGGCTTTTAAGTCACAAACCAGCATTTTCCTAGCTCGGATCCGTATTTGTAGGCACCGTTCCGAACACATGTGGATTATGTCTCATGTCAATCCTCCATATTCATCTTTTTACCTTGGTTCCTGTTCGTCAACTTTTTGTCTCGGGAAAAGTGATGCATTTAAAATGCGATTGATTCCTCTCTCTGTCCCTGTATATATATCGTAAAAAATGAGCTTCCATTTCCACGTGATGGGAAGTCGAAGTCAACCGTGGGTTTCCTACTTTCTGTAGTGTTGCCAAGAGAAATTCGTGGTCGACTTCAGCCCTCTATAACAAAACGTGAAAAGGATGATCTCACCAATACTTCAATTTATTCTTCATATCGTCACCTTCCGGCAAAAGTATCACAAGCGCTATGCGACGTTTCAAGATTTCTGCCGCCATTTGATTTTTTTACATTTAAATTGTTGGTTGAATCTATTTGAAAATTTCACTGAATTTTATAGGCAGCACAAAGAGCATTCAGCGAAATTTTCGGACAGCTTCGTTGAAAAATTTCTCTGTAAAAAATAAAATGGCGGTGAAAATTTTGAAACGGCGCATGACGCATGTGATACTTTGGAAGGTGAAAGGTATGACGATACATAGTATAATATTCCCGAACGAAATCTCAAATTGTGGACGCGCAGGAATTTCCAAACAAACTTTTTTCTAATGTGACCACAGACCTCCGGGATGGTAATGTTTAATTCATTTCATTCGAACCAGGAGGTACGCCCCCGATCGCCTGGCGGTCCAACCCCTCGAGGTATTCGCGCCTTAGGCGTTATACCTTACGCGCCACTTATACCTCTATGTAATTGTATGTTTGATTTCACTCCATCTTCTACTCTATGTCTGACCTTTGTGCCATTTACTTACGTATCAGCCTTGCTCATTGACGGCGATACGCGAGTGATGCACTTTGAAAATGCACGAAATTTGGCATCAGTGCGGCTGGACTTGTGGATTATGTGTCATCCCCTACGGTGTCATGTTAATTTTGAAGTGTCGGGAATTCATCGGATTTTAATGAGCGGTGTTTCCGCCCATCTCAATGTATTTTTCAATGAAACCGAAACAAAGCCACAGCCATAGGGCTATCAACTTTCGCATTATACTTTTTAGAGGAGTTTTTTTATTGTTTTTCAGGAATTGCTAATGATAATTTCAATTTAAAGCCTACTGGGTATATGCTGAGTTCAGTCGATTTAAAGTTATCAATGTAACTTAGACAAACTGCATTTATGCACATATTGTTGACGTAAATTTCCTCTCAGCATAAAAAATCTTAGCCGCTTTTTGATTGACGTTACCGATTTTAGGCCATCGTGGGGCGTTCAGGAACCAATTTAAACAAATAAGATGGCGACATCGGTTTCCCAGTGAACAGAATTGAAATGAAATATTGGAAATTTCAGTGAAATGTTTCACGAAATTTTACGAGGCTGTGAAATATTTCATATTTTCAGTATAATTCACATTTTTTAGGAGCTGCATTATGCAACCTGCACTCAAACACACAAAAATAGAAGGAAGTCAAAAAATTAACATTTTACGAAACACGAGAAGGAACCGGTGTTTTTCAATATCTTCCATGGATTTTTGAAACTTTCACGAAATATTTCACCTGAAATTCCAAGAGTTCATTCTTCATGAAATTTTGCCACCCTGGGCGACATGGCAATATTCTCCCTGCATAGGCCTTCGAACGTAACCCATATTTTGAAGGGCGAAATCAAGGAAAGCTGTGACAAAGTGGTAACATTGGACGAAGCTTTCTCTCCTCCGGTGACAGCGTCAGCGTCAAGGGACGGCGCGGCGGCGGCGGCGGCGGCGGTGGGCGACCGACGCGATGGGCGATGGGTGACGGCGATAAAGTCACAAGGCTGAGTAACTTAACCACTCAGCCGTTGAGGACGGAGCCAAAGGCGGACAAAGACAAGAAACTGAGAAGAACCTTTCATTAATTACTCAAAGGCCCGGTCCCGGATTAATCTGCCAGCTGTCTGTGGAATCTGATCGCCGCGCCAGAGCATAAGCGCCACCAGACCGCGCTCCCTACCCCGCCCCCTCCTCATATCTCACCCCCTCGGTGGCGCCAAACCCCCCTCATACGTGCCCACCTCGGAGACACTGCCGTAATTAAGGGGGCAATACCCCCCCTCTTCTCCGCCTCGGAGCAATGGGAACATCGCCCCTCCTTTTCATTTTTGGAACCGTTCATAAACTCACTTTTACGGCATTCTTGACCCCCCCTCTCCCCCCCCTCG
>NW_017547295.1:3275720-3324703 GCF_001854935.1 Bemisia tabaci
CCCCCCCCCCCCCCTTAGTACATCCTAAAAAATTTGGGAAACTGTTGAACATACAGCTGGATACAATTTGAGGTGTTGTTAATGATACCGTGACAAATGACGTTGAAGAAATGAGGATGATAAATTTTGGATTTTGTGCTTTTTTTTACCAATAGAGAGAGTTACGTAACACTGGCTCTGACCTGCCCCCACCCCACCTCTTGTAACGGAGGCTCATAGCGCTGTTCATTTTGAAAGCAGTTCATTAAGGTATTTAAGATCTCACCCTCCTCCTCGAAGTATTTCTGAGCGTTTTAGGAGGCAACTCAGAATCTCTCTAATTTTGGAGCAGTTGCGGTCGGTTAATCTAGCGTTGCAGAATTTTTCATATCAAAGATGGGGAATCAGCGGATCATTTCGATTCCGGTGGGTAATTTAACCAGGTCATGGTGCATGACTAAATGCTGATGATAGAAACGGTTTGCCGGTCATTTCAGAGCACTAGGTTACATGGTCGCACAAAGGGGGAATCCAAGGGGGACCTGCCCCCCCTAGAATTGAAAATAGCATCAGCTGCCCCCCCCCCCAAAAAAAAAAAATAAAATCTGGATGGCGGGGAAAAACCCTCGTCGATTATAGTTAGATTAAGGTAGAGTCTTATATGAAAACACCGTGTTCTTGTTCACTCAGTTATTATGTTCTAAAAGTTTCATTGCCGAAGCCTCAAACTGTGTCCAAATGGAGTTAAAATTTGAAAAAATATCCAGATGTGTTGAATGCAACAATTTGAAAGTATTTTGTGCGAAAGTGAACAAAATAAACGTAATTTCTTCGCAGAAATTGATGGAAAATCTGCGTTATGGAGGCCTAAAACTGCGTCAAAGAAGGTAGATTAAAACTTTCGAAAAATTGCGGAGGCTAGGGGGGCCGGGACCCCTTAGAAAAATGACCTACGTACTCCTATGCTTAGTTAATCGACTGGTAAAGGATCTTAATAAAAATATAGTCAATTTATGGCATTTACACATAAAAACATGGAAAATTCAATCTGTCACGAGTTATTTAAATATGTGGCCGGATCGTTGCAGTCATCAAGGATGGTTGGATGTAAAATAAGGCAAATAGCTCTGAGTTATATATATTTGTAATCACATACATGAGAATAACGAATAGTACGTGAATGGGAGACATAGCTTCGTTTCCGCGACGAAAGAACGTAACTCAATTTCAATGCCGCCAAATCTCGCCTCGCAAATTGCTTATTCGTCGGGAGGATTTTGGGCATTCCTAACTGAAAATGTCACTAATTCTCCCTCATAATACGTGCAAAAATCAGAAAAATCTTAGATGATAACTGTCCCGGTACATTTTATTAGAATATATAAATCGTTTTGGTCAATTTGGCAACCTCGGACGGGAGTTACGCTTCTTCACCCGGGAGACGACGAAATCTGGCAAAACTGATAATGCCGAGGCTTTGCTGCGGTATTATTGCAGCGTGAAATTTAATTTGGAATATTAAATTTTAATACTTGTAAATTACTTCGTTAGAGCGTAAGTTAGTCGTTTCCGAGCGGCTCCTCGGTCGCGGGTCCTCGGACGGGCAATATGCTGCCGTGCTAAGGAAAAACGCCGTATGAACATTCGAGCGTTGCCAAATTTCCCTCCATAAAATGTTCATTTTTGAGGTTAGTTATGAATATTTTTCCTTGAAATTTGCAGGAACATTTGGTGAAATTGCAAACAAAATTACGTGAAAAATTGGAAGAAAAGTATTCATAAGTTACCAGGAAATTCGCGTTTTGGAAATGGAAATATGGCAACGCCTAAAGGTTCATACGGCGTTTTTCCTTAGTGCGGCAGTATGGTCCCAACATGGCTACTGGATGTTGCTCATGCGGCACTAATAAAGCAAAGCCGTAGCGTGAACTTGCATTCTGTTATACTCTGACGTCACACATCTCACCTGCGTGACTTGGATACGTTATAACCTGCCTCCAGCCAAATTAAATTGTCCTCGCTATAAACCGGGTTATGATTTTAATACAAAATTCCTCCCGAATGCGCTTTCTGAAAGCATTTTTCCCCCGGAAACATCTGTGTGCAGTTGCTTTTAATATTACCGTTTCATCCTTAGTTACCTCGAAAGCGGCTCGGTGTGCATTTGAAAGAATTCTGTCTATCTCTGAGGATATTCTTCTCCGTTTTGAGACCATCGTGGGTTTTTACCTTCAGTGGGAGAGTTATCATCCTGCCATTCAATGCAACAAAAATAATTTTATTTTTATTTTTTTTTTTTTTGTGGAATTTTTTGACCCCTTCCTGAGTATCAAAAACTTGTCGCTCAATAATTAAGCCCATTTTTCAAAAAAATTTCCGACGTTTATAGGCAGGACGGCTCTTTGGGCGACTGTTTTTGTTAGAAGCTGGAAGAGATATGGGGAAATTTGAAAGATGCCCTTTGCCTTTCTAGAACTTTTTAAAGTAATCTAGAACCTTTCATAAAAATTCGGTGTTATACCTGAACGATCGTAATCCATCATTCTTATTTGAGGGGCTTGGAGGACAAGGCGCATGAGCACAGTTTTTGAAAAAATTGAGATATTAATGATTTCAAATAAAACTAGTTGGTCTTAACGCATATTCTGTGAGAAATTCGCTCTCAGATTCCGATTTTTAAGCATCAAAAAGTCAGCGAGGATCCATGTATAATTTCGGAACTCAAAACATGTGTTTCTCATGCAAAATAGCAAAAACTGCACTTATACGCCTTGATTTCCAAGCCCCTCATTTGTCTTCATCGACGCCGCACGGTGGATCGAGTCAATACGAAAGGTCGGATAAAATTTGGAAACCATAAAAGCTTACGATTTCGTTTATACAGAACTTCGAGGTTCTAAAAGTAGTTCCATTGGTTTCCTCGTAAAAGTATCTTGTAAAAGCAACCCTAGAATTTTAAAATGTGACGAAATAAACATCAAAATTTGCAGGTTTAGTCAAAAATTCCACGTCCCACCTCTCTAATTGGCTCGATCCACTGTGTGCCGTATCATGTGATCAAAGGGGAAAATCGTGTAATGTATCTCCACATCGAATATCATTTTATCACATTGGATTACGGTCGTTTCAGCGTGGCACAATTCAAATGTTTTCAGTCACTAATTTTAAAACGAATGCCTCAGAGAGAAACATCGTAGGTGCTGATAGGGAAAAAGAGAGAGAGGGGGGGGGAAGAGGAAGTTGTGCGGCCGAGGATAGAGGGTTAGGTGGTTAGGCCGCCCGATAAGAAATAAGTGAGGACGGAAGAGGTCGCAGGAAAACACAGGAACTTCGCGACGCGACGTTGGCAGGATATAATTTTGGCTTCGTGCCACTTGTAACATTTATGTATGAAGTAAGTCGGAGGGTCAAGGCGGAGAGGGAAACCCGAGAGGAAAGATGGCCGCGGCAGAGGAAGCCTCCCTGGAAGTTCTGCCGTGCTATGGAAAAACGGCGTAAGAGCATTCAAATGCTGCCGAATTTCCTCTCGGGAAATATTTATTTTTGAGGAAAGTTATGAATATCCTTCCTTGAAATTTTCAGACTATTCAGGTCAAAATACGAACAAAATTCTCTGAGAAATTGGAAGAAAAATATTGACGAGATTCCTCGTAAATTTGCGATTTATGAAAGGGAATTTGGCAAAGGCTGAAGGCTCATGCAGCGTTTTTCCTTAGTGCGGCAGGGTTGGTCCCATTTGGAGGCTGAATTGACTCACTTTTGGGTCCGTTTAATTACGTTCGTTATTGCTCTTGTCATTATTGACTTTGCCGTTGTCACCTTATCAATGAACCAACAATCGATGACTTAAACATTTTGGAATGCTGGAAAATTCACCGCTATTCGAATTTTCTCAACAGCTGGTGTCACTGAATTAAAGCTGTCAAAGGTTTTTTTTTTTTTTTTTTTTTTTTTGGTCTTGTTTAACTGGTCGCATGCTGGAAAAATTGTTAAAAAACGTTTCTTCATTTAAATGTTTGTTTCATTTTATTAATTTTTTTTACTTAACGTGTTTTAGTCAAAGGATTTTTTTTGTATTTAAAAAGAATTCATGATGCAAAATCAATTACATTTTTTTCAAAACGAAGAACGTGTTTTTGCCCCTTTTTTTACTGCCAGATATTCATTGATATTTCTGGGGGTTTGCGGGGAGGAGCACGACCGTGGCAATGTCGGAATGCCTGGACATTGACGACCAGTGACCATCGGATCTCGCGGCTTCCCGCTCCACGCCCCACCAATTCCACTTCCGACGTTTCCCTGTTCCTGTTAGACATCCCCTCGCCTCCCCTCTCACCCTCCTCTCATTTGACCTTCGTCCAAACCACCAGACTCCCCTATTTTTCTTCCTTTTCCGCCAGACTTTCAATTCGTTTTCCCCGATCAGATCTTCATCATTACTCTTGAGTGTTATTTACTCACATTTCCCAGTGTTTTCATCCAGAGCTTACGGGCAACCTCCACCGTCATACTTTATTTTTTACACGGAAAACCACTCAACGTCAATTTTGAAAACTTCCCTGATTTGTCCTCTCTGTGCGGAGAAAACTCTGTGGGAACTTCAAGGAGTGGGATTGATTTGTTCTCCGTCAAAAAAATGAAATGGGAGCGGAGATCTTTTAACACCGCAAACGAGATTATTAGTCTGGTATACTGCCGTGCTAAGAAATAACGCCGTATGAACCTTCAGGCGTTGCCAGATTTCCATTCATAAAGTACGAATTTCCTGGTAAGCTTATGAATATTTTTCTTCCAACTTTTCTGATAATGTTGTTTGCAATTGCACCTAAAGTTCCTGAAAATTACAAGGAAAAATATTCATAACTTCGCTCACCCTGGTAAAAATTGGCAGTAGAATCTGTGTTCCAAAATACCATAGACCTACAGCCGACTGTAAGGTTTCCAATAGCTTCTATAGCCGGCAACACAATTTCTTATAGCCTTTTATAGTCGATGGCGATTAAGCAACATCCTGACGATAAAGTGTACACTATCCGTTACTAATTACGGATGCTAGGACTTAGTGAGTTTTTGGACTACCGCTCTCTTTTTGGGCCGTAGTATCTTAATTTATTTTGCGAGCGAAGCTCCGTACTTTTGAAGGATGCCTGCCATTCCTAATATGTTGGAGCGCCTTTAATTTCGTACAATACTGTGCAATACCTCTGGTGTGAAATAGTTGCTTCAAGCGCCGTGATACGCTGCGGCGCAGCGCGGCGGGCGGGCAGCCAGCGCGGAGCGCGCATTGGCGCCTACAAACCTAACAGGGACACTTCACGCATTGCGCAATGCGTGAAGTATCCCTGTTAGGTTTGTAGGCGCCAGTGCGCCGCCGCTCCGCTTTGTGTTTTGGGCTTTAATATTTAATCTCGTGGAGTCAGCGTTGTTCAACTCATGACTTTGAAATGTTTACACACTCTGTATGGATTATTCTCATTTTAATTGATGAAAACAAATATGTAGTAAAGGAAAATATAATGTGCGTTTTGTAAATATTATGGTGATTCCGTACAAACTTGCGGATTTACAAAGCACACGAATTTCTACACAATTTCTTATAGCCTTTTATAGCCGATGGCGAAAAAGCAACAGCCAGGCGATAAAGTGTAAGGCCCAGCGACAGGAACTATAGCCCGGCTGTTTAATTTTTTATCGCTTCGTGTAGCCCGGCCGTGTGATTTTTTCCACTTTCTGCAGCTAGCTATATGATTTTCTATCGCCTTCTTCAGTCGGCTATAAGAACTCCAATGGTATTTTGAAACGCAGCTCCTATCGCCCATTTTTACCACGGAAAAAATGAACAAATTATTGAAAGACATTTGGAACTCTCGAATGTTCATACGGCGTTCTTCCGTAGCACGGCAGTATAGTTTTACCGTCGATATTGATTTTATCAGAAAAATATATAGAAAAAAAGGGAAATTTGAGCCTCATTGCTTCTTTGCCCATCCTTGAAACGAGTTCCGCGAGTTGACTGCTAGTTAGTTATTTTAAAATTTGGTTTTGTTTTGTAAAACACATATTGAGGAGCACTTTATTTGAAATAAAAAGGAAAACATTAGCCTCTGTCAAATTTGCATTAAGTTATGAGAGTCTAGTTTTAGTGGAGGACGAAGTAAGGAAGGAGGGGGAGATCTGGTTGAGCGGTGAAGATCGATGAAAATCACCGGAGGCGAAACTTGGCTGGCGAAGCCCGGGAAAAGTCACTCGTTGAACGTACTCGGTTATTAAAGGCTCAGGAGGCGGACCCAAACTCGAGACCCAACCTCGCCAAAACCTTAATTAATAAATGGAGATGAAATAGTAGATCCTCCTATTGAGAGGATAATAACGGCCCATGCTCACTTCAACTATGTCTCAAATCATGTCTCCACATCAAAAATCTCCGTTTCAAAATATTTGATGGTGAAACTGGGCTACATTTTGCAATTTGGAGCTATAAATTCTAGCCCGGTTTAAAAACAACGTATGTGCCATTAGTTTTCCTATGCACATAAGTGTTTTTCCAGAAGAGCCAGAATCTATAGTTCCAAATTACAAAATGCAGTCCAACTATTGATGCATGCTGCCGTGCCGCGAGTATAAACGCCGTATGAGCTTTCGGATGTTGCCAAATATCCTCTTAGAACATAATTATTCTTGAAAAAAGTGATGAATTTTTTCCTTGAGCTTTTCGGATGTTTTCGATCAAATTTTAAGTAAAATTCCCTGGTGATCGGTAGAAAAATACGAATACGAACTTCTTTCGTCTGCTGGATTTACAGCTCCCAAGTATGTAAAATTACTTCCTATTTTCAAAACTCGCATACATCAGCAAATAAAGCTCTAGACAGACCTTAAAGCAAATGTGTCATATAAACGATGATGTAAGAACACTACTTGATCAAATTCTCCTCAAATTTCCTATTTCTCAGACTGAAACACAATTTCCCTAATCATGTATCTTTCATCATAATTATCGTTTGATTTTTTCCAAAAGTCTGTGTGGAAACAGCCATATAACTATTTAAGCTATATTGTGCTTTATCGTTAACTATTTAAGTAAAGGAGCTATTGTCACATGCCCGAATTGTATATGCAACAGAACCTCCACGATAAAGTAATTCTAACTTTCATTCAATCTAATTTACTACGCACCCAGCTTTTTGTTGGAAGTTTCTCTTAACTTGGTGTCCTGAGAGCAAGTAAATGTGCTACACTGTTGCGCACTTAAAAATTAGGGATATCATTCCAACAGGGGTACACTACTCTCAGAGTAGACCTAAAAATTCGCAAAAGTTCGAGTTCCCGAAAAGTTCATTCCAGAATGCTTATTTATTTTTCATGGAATGCCTTAATCCCGTAAAGCTGTCTCCATTGGCTTATACAGCAACGAAGGACTAACTTCTCGACTGTTCTGAGTTGGATTAGCGTTCAGTTGGGCACAGTACTCCCCGATTGAAACTTTGAAACTTATTCTGGCCTTTACTTTCCTGGCAAAGTAAAATGATAAAAAAGGAAAGAACTTGAAAGAAGGAAATCTTACACTTCCGACGGAGAGTGTAATTCCCGAGGTTACCGAAAAGCTAACAAGTTTGACGACAGATATACTTTTTTTGTCATTTTCCACGCTCCTAAAACTCCTCGGCTCAATGCTTGGACGACAAATTTTTCATATGAATTTAACCAACTCATCAACGCTATTTGACGTCTAAGTTTTCCAGTCGCCAACTTTTTTTTAGGATATCGTGACGTTGCTTAGTTTTTAGAACCACTCCAATTTTTAAAAAGCCGTATGCATTTTTTTCTTTTCAAGCCTATACTGCCGTGCTAAGGAAGAACGCCGTATGACCCATTTGGCCTTGCCAAATTTCCTTCGAAAAATCAAGCATTTTCAGGAAAATTCGCGAATATTAGTGTTCCGAATTTTCAGAGGATTTTGTTCGTAATTTGATCCAAAAGCTCTGAAAACGTCAAAAGAAAAAGTTTGATAACTTTCTTCAGAATTGAATATGTCCTGAGAGCAGAGTATTTGGCAAAATTTTGAATGGTCACACGACGTTTTTCCGCAGCACGGCAGTATATATCCTAGTATGAAAATTCAATCCATGATAAAAATGACCTTGTTTTTTTCTTCTATCGTGAAATTAAAATGATGGGTTGCTTAGTGATGAAACGCTCGAAACTATATGAGAAGATACCGATAAATTACAAACCTGTTAAATACATTCCATCACTGTGCATTGTGCTTTCGAGGAACAAATGATTTCTCTCTTTTCAAAAAAATGTATACGCTTTACATGAAAACAGTTAAATGTAAATAAATGTCCAAAATGTTGACTGTAGCAGGGGATGAGTTGAATTTTAGTTCTGAGGGCGTTTTTCCCTAAGCTTTGTGACCTTTTCATCTAATTGTTTCGTACAAAGAAAAGCTTGCTTCAGTTCCCGCGCCTTTACCATTAATCGTAAATTTAGCTTCAAACGATTTCTTTATAATCATTTCAAGAATTCCTTTATTTTTCTTACAACATTGGCTCATTTTTCTGATGTATGATAGTGAATTTATTTAGTTGTCCGTAGTGAGAAGTTCGCCACCCATCCCCTCTCTCTAAAAAAGAAAATAAAAATAAAACTAATTAAATAAAATGGTATCTCCGAATTTCTTTTTACAGACTACATCTAAAGCCAGAATAAATTACCAAGTCTCGGAGGCAAGGATTAAGGTAGGAAATAAGGCGTATTTACATCAATGATTGATAACGGTGAGTTAATGGCTAATCTAGGCTGTTATTCTTTTACACGTGTAATTCAAGCGAAGCCCTAATCGGGAAGTTATGTGATAAAGTGATAAAAGAGTCACATGACTTGGACCCCCATCCAATAATGCGGACCCTCCAGCCCGCAGCTGAATCTTTTTTGTCGATAAATTTGAAGCCGGTAGCCGCGGCGCACTGCTAAACCATCCCGGGTTAAGGCCGGGCATTAAAAGGGTTGAATTTAGGAGAACATTGAATTACCCTCGGTTACGGAAAGGGTACGCAAGCACCGTTGTCAAAACTTGTCTAAATCAACAAGTTTAAGCTAATATTTAACAAAATCCTTACTTGAGATTCTGAAAAGAGGTATCAAATTTTTGAACGCACAGCATTGAAAATTTTATTTTGAAAGTTATATAACTATTCCGAAAAAAACCTTTGAGTAGAGTATAGTTAGTTCAGAAATATAATAAGTAGAATACGTCACCAGAGGCGAGAGCTCCGTAAGAACCAATGTTAACATTTTTCTTCCCAGGGTCGGTCAATCTTAGTTCTTATTGAAGCCTGCTTCGAAGTTATCCTAAAAATATAAAGTTGCGTAAAAAACATAAATTTTAAGCATTTTTACGTTCATTCTCCGGTCGGGAGGTAAACAAGAGTTAAAAAAACGTTTTAAATTCCTTAAATCGTATGTAGGTATCCACTACCATTCGACCTCCCCAAAACGGCAACTTACCACAGATGTAATCAGTACTTATTCATGCAGTTTCCCTTCGTCGACATGAAAATGGCGGTGGCTTGCGCTTCTATTAACGATAGTCTCTTTAGTCTATGGTTTCAGAGTTAGTTGCGCTTGCGACAGAATCGCACGTTGAATATTTTAGATTATAGATAAGCAACAAATAATTAAGTCTGTTGAAACGCCAAGTCTCCACGTCGAACATAAACGGAGTCCTCACCTTTCAAACATTTCAGCGTATGACGTCATTCATCGCGGTGGTGCAAATCATGGTTTCTTCTATCTCGGTTTAATCCGTATTTTAAGTGAAGCAACCAGTGCAAAAGTGCGTATCGCTAATTAACGAATCAAAGGTGGAAGAAAGCATCGTATACACTAATTCGGTGGATGATGCAAACACCGTGTTTGTCGAGGGACAATATCTCTCATAATGATATTGGAGGTAGAAACTTGACGTTTGGACAGATATTATTATTTTGGACTAACGTATTATCTTAAACCATCCAATTGCGATTTTGTGATTAGTAGAACTGACCAATTTATCAACCTTGGTTTGCCAGTAACTATTCAGGAAGGGCTGAGCCTGTCCGTTGAAACAGTTGAAACCATTCAAATTGCTCCACGTAAAGAAAGTTTATGCGAGGAACATATTAATTTCAATACGATACGGTTTTTTTTTTTTGCTTTTTTGTTCTTTGCATTTTAGCCAATCGACTTTGATAGGGAAATCACCCTTGGTCATGAAAGACCCGAACTGAAAATTTTCAAAGCAACTGCTGCTGGCGCAAAACGCGCATTGGCGCCTACAAACCTAACAGGGATACTTCACGCATTGCGCAATGCGTGAAGTATCTCTGTTAGGTTTGTAGGCGCCAATGCGCGTGTCGCGCTGGTCGATCTCGCCTACCGCGCCGCAGCGAGCCACGGCGCCTCAAGCAACTATTTCACAACTGAGGTGTTGCACAGCATCATACGAAATTGAAGGCGCTCCAGCATATTAAGAAGGGCAGGCATCCTTCAGGATTTCAGGACAGGGGGTTATACAAGAAATGAGGGATTGCAACTCTTTCAAGGGTTGCGCGAGGATACGGGACTGTTGCGGTTAGGCGCTGCAAGGCACCAGAGAGTTGTTCGTTTGTATGTAGGAGTAGAAGAGTTTTCTGAGACGGGTCTAATGTGGATTGCTTCCATCATAAATTCGCACAAGGCATGATGTGCCTACATTCTCATACGCTTTTTTATAGATTAAACTCGATTTTTTAGAGGAACGGAACTCGTTTTAGAGGAATGGAAGAAGAAGGTTGCAGGAATGGGCGTTCCACTCCTTGATGGGCAGACCCTTTATACTCTATGCTTTGCCGATGACCAGATCGTTGTAGCTCAAGATGAGGAAGATGCAGATTACATGACGCGGAAGTTGGTCGAAGAATATCGGAAATGGGGCATGGATGTTAGTGTGTCCAAGACAGAGAAGCTGGTCGTGGGAGCAGCGCATCAACGGCAAAGCATAGAGCTTGAGGATGGACGGCGCATCGAAGAGTGTGATGAGTACAAGTATCTCGGTGTCTGGCTTGATCAGGATGGAAGGATGGATAGAGCAATTAAGGACAGGATCATCCAGGGCAGGAGAGCCATCGCGATGCTGAACGGGGTGCTCTGGGATCAGAGCATCTCAAAGGCAAACAAGCACCGGATATATGACGCCATCGTTAAAAGTATCGTGCTCTATGGTAGTGAAGTGTGGCCTTTGACGAAAAGAACGCAAGAAATGTTGAGGGCAACTGAAATGGATTTTTGGCGGCGATCTGCCGGCATTTCGAGACGGGACCGTGTCCGTAATGAGAGAATTCGCCAGGTGATGAAGGTTGAGAAAGATATCGTGCACGACGTCATGTCCAGGCAGTTATGCTGGTATGGACATGTGCAAAGAATGTCGGAGGAGAGGTTGCCCAAGTTTTGGATTGGGTACCACCTGGGAAGAGGCGACGGGGGCGTCCCGTAAAGGGTTGGCGGCGCAGGGCGTTGACGAAGAGATGTTGCGGTGTCAGCTGCCCGATAACCTCTGGGAAGACAGGCATATGTGGCGTTTGGGTGTCGTAGAACGCCGAAGTGCGTTGTAAAGCGACTTTATATATATATAACTCGATTTTTTACCTCTTCATTTTTTACAGGCTCTCTCTATTTCTTTCTTTCTCTCTTTTTATCTTCCTGAAATATATAAACTCATTCTACTACTTCTTCACTACTTGTTCTACTTCAAAGCTTTCCACATGGATCAGCCGTTAGCATGTAATTATAATAAACCGTGCCAAAAAAAAAAAAAAAAATAAAAATGCAAAAAGTAATTTCTTTTCAGGTATAAATCCCACACTACAACTGATGTGGGAAAAAGCTATTACCTCGCGTTCAAGTAGGCTTGTTCTGTATTTAACCTCAAGAAATAGATCTTTCAGTGAAGATATAGAGTAAAACGGCTGCCGTGATAAAAAAAATCGTCGATAGTTGAACTTTAATTGCATTGTTTCAGTTTGTTCCTTCTGTATTATTCATATAAAATAGTATTATTATACATTTTTGCACAGAATTTTTAAGAGAGCAAAGAAAAATCTCACGCTTAAAATAGTGATCAATAACGAATATGAATAATCCTTCAAAAGTTCCACATTAATTCGTGATTTTTGTTTAGGAATAAGAAGTAATCGTTTGTTCAACAGATTTGACGGCGCAGAATAGCCAAAGCCTCAGATACAACTATTCGTGTTCCATGGTTGCGTATGTTGCATATGCCGTAATCTGAAGGCGCTGTGCGGCTTTTCTCTCGTTCAGCGCTGCAACGCCCTCCTTTCTCTCGGCTCTATTGCGCAGTACCTCTTCATTTTCAGACACTAAAATTTCAGTACTTGATACATAGAAGTGTGTCTGAAACTATGTTTTCCATTTAAGGGTTTATCAATCGGCTTCAGTTGGATAATGCTGTGGTGGTGAGGTGTTTGATGACGGCGCCTCCACAAGAATCCTACGTGGAAAGGATATTTCAGCCTGACAAGTGCGAATTATTTTTCAATCTTTCCGATTGTAACTAGCACCCTGATAAAATAACCCTCCTGTATGATGAACAATTACGACGAGTAGAGCCTTTTTCTTCGAATATCTTTATGAAAGCTGCTTATATTTTCAGTTATGAAGATTCCGAAACAAAATTGAAAAGTATCCAGACTAACAATGAAAAAAAAATTTCTCGCCCTAAGCCTGATGATTCTTTAATTTGTCGCCAAGAGTTTTTTTTTTTTTTTTTTTTTTTTTTTTTTTTTTTTTTATCTTGATTCAAGTTGAATTTTCCTAGAAATAAGAGAGAAACATGCTTGAGGTAAGCACCAAAGTAGCTTAAACTAAGCAGCAGCATTCTTGATTTAAGAAGAATTGTGTAAGTTGGAATTTTTTTTAGCCAACGTGCGTTAAAATCAGCCTAAAGCTGAAAATCTCAATACAGAGGGAAAAATCTCATATGAGCTCCATTTTCTCCCAAAGAGATACGTTGTTTGGGTGTTAGTGTTGCACCGAACAGCAATTCCCAAACAGGGAAAACTGTGCTCATATGAGATTTTCCCCTTTGTATTGAGATTTTCAGCTTTATGCTGACTTTTAACGCACGTTGACTTAAAAATTCCAACTTACTGTCTTACAACTCGTGCGCCTACCGCAATCAGTTTGTGAAAAAATATTTCTCTGCGGCAACGTCAAAATTTTTTTTTCATTCAAAGAAATTGTTCAGAAAACCCATTATTTTAGCAATGAGAGAAAAACGAACGGGAAAACTGAATTTTCCCTCTTCAATTTGTAACGTAACGTTTCTTTCATCACCTTAGTCTCCCTTGATCCAACACCTCCTCTCTCCGTGAAAGCGCGCAGTGCGCAATATTTTTAGGTGCCTAAATTATATCGCTTGATCGGGTGAATGATCGGGAAGCATACGGCGGAGACTTTTCGATGGAATGTGGCAATAATGAGGAGGAAAAGGATTGCGACGGGAGTCGTTTCAATTGGCCATTGATAGCGGGAAATTAACGGTTGGGGTTGAGTCTTGTAAGAGGAGATACTGTGTAGATTGCGGAGGCGCGCTTTGACGAGGGATCTATCAAGTTAAAAAACAACGTTGGGTCTGGGGCTCGGGTTCCGGAGCCGCACAGTGGATCCAGTCAATCAGAGAAGTCGGACATGAAATTTTTAGCTAAAACTGCAAATTTAGATGTATATTTCGTCACTTTTTAAATTTCAACACGTTCGCTTTCAGAGGAAAATTTTACGAGGAGTCTTTTTTAGAACATCAAAGTTTTGTGTGTACGGAGTTATGAGCGTTTAAAGTCTGGAAATTTTATCCGACTTCTCCTATTGCCTGGACCTACTGTGAGCCGGGGGTTGGGGTTCGGGGTTCGGGGGTGTCGATGGAGGGTCTCGGGGCGCGGATAAGGAGCNGGGGGGGGGGGGGGGGGGAGCGGGCATATCGCGAGGTGAGCTCGGGCAATCTGTGCAATTACCGAGATGCCTGCCATTCGAACGTATTCGAGTGTGTCGACTGTCGCTCCTGCCTGCGTGCTGCGTGTTGTGCTGAAGAAGCAACGTTTTAAGCGTGCATGTTTAGCCTGGATGATCAAATCAACTTATTTTATTCATCCGGACCCATCTTTTATCGTCATCAATGCTCGTCATTATTTCTTGTCTTTATTATTCAAAGCCCTCCTTCTTCCGCCAACTGTATCAATCATCGAGTCAATCTAGACTTCCCTCGCCTCCCCGTAACAAGTCGCGGATCGGGTGCTTTCGTTACGCACCCTTAGATCCGTTTTCACGGCTCCCCTACCCCTACCCTCCTCTCCTTCATTCATGTTAAATACCACATTGCCAAATGGATCGCATTCAACAGAAGAGAACATCGTCGATTACAGTGTTGTAAACATCATTTTCACCAAAAAAATGCCTAGAATGGCAAATATTCAGGTGACGATTATCTTTCAGATCACACGAAATCTCGGGGAGCTACTGAAAAAAGTAGTAAGAAAAAATATATCATTCTACTCCTGCGAAGATATGATTTTGTCTCCCGCCCATTTTTCAAAATCGCACAGAATTTCGTCTGAAACATAGGATACACTATAATCTAACAATGAATATGCGTTTCTATAAAAAAATATAAAATAAAATAAAATAAATAAAAATAAAGTCATCCCTTTTCTTTGAAGATGCTCAACCGCGATCCGAGCAATTTTTAGAAGATTATCGACCCCTGCAAATATGTTGATTTCTCTAAAAAAGATTGTTAATTTCAAAGAAAATCGTGTAAACCGTAACTTACCCATGGACTGTTTATTTGCTTCAATAATCATGATAATCCTTTTTTCTCTAATGTAACATCCAAGTATCGATCGCGTTCAGCGTACATTATGCTGAATCTAAGGATTCTCTCTGAGAAAATTTGTTTTATCAATTCCAAATGTAAAGTAATGGAATAAAACAAGTAATGGCACGATATGTTTTCATCTGCTTAGCTTAAAATCATTTCCTCGTGAGCGCCTTGAGCAAGCATTCTATCTGTAGTACCCGTTTGAAAACTCAAACGCAGTTAAGTCGCTGAAGAGTACAGGAGTACACCTGCGCCATTTGGCGAGGAACCAAACAAGTTTTCAAATCCTTGGGGTACCACAGTTGTCGGTTTTTTTCTTTTTTTATAAAAACCTAACAGTTATAAATGCTCAATGAGAGAATTTGTCCATCTTATTTGAAGAGAGAGGTATCTTCCATCTCTTAGCTACATCCTTCTTTTAGGTTTACAAGACGTAAACTAAAAGTAACATTTTTGCAAAACCAATTCGGTACAATAGTCTTAGATTATAATACGCATTCATTATTACTGTCTGTCCAAGTTTTTATCACTGCATTCTATATATTTATTGCGTATTTTGCGAGGAAAGCTCCGTACTCTTAAAGGATGCCTGTCGTTCTTAATATGTTGGGTTGCCTTCAATTTCGTATGATACCGTGCAACACCTCTGTTGTGAAATAGTGAAGTGCCGTGGCACGCTGCGGGCGGCCGGCCAGCTCGAAGCGCGCACTCGCACTGGCGCCTACAAACCTAAAGGGCTACTTCACGCATTGTGCAATGCTTGAAGTATTCCTTTAGGTTTGTAGGCGCCAGTGCGCGTTTCGAGCTGGCAGCACGCCGCGCCGCGCGCCGCAGCGTGCCTGTTAAAATGTAGACAATTTGACATCAAATTCGAAATTAGCGACTCAAAAAACATCACCTACGAAACTTTCGTTATCTTTTAATCATTATCCGACTTATTCCTTCCTATTCTTGAGTCTTGGACCATAGTTCACCGCGTTCGGCGGCGCTCATGAAATTCTCCCCTGTGCTTAATCGGAGAGCTTAGGAGGGGGGGGGGGAAATTTGAACCAAGCGGGAAATTTTGAATCTTGGTCTTTGGTAGGGTAAGTGACTTGAAGGTACGCTTCTGTGCTACAGACCATCAAAGCATGTTAGATTAAAAGAGGGAAGTCTCTGAATAACAATAATACGTGAAAATCTCATACTGTACAAAATATGAGAAATTCTTGTTAAATCTTCAGAGGGCGATTGACGCATGTTCGATTAAAAGATGGAAGTCTCTGCGTAACAATAATGCGCGAAAATCTCATCCTGCACACAATTTGAGAAATTCTTGTCAGTCTGGAGATTCAGAGGGAGATTGAAGCAAATGTTACAGATTAAAAGAGGGAAGTCTCTGAACACGACAGATTCTTGTGGCGGGTAGGCGTCGCAGAACGCCCTAGCGCGCTATAAAAGCGGCTTATACATACAAGTCTCATACTGCACAAAGTATGAGAAATTGTTGTTAATCTGAAGATTGAGAGGGCAATTGAAGCATGTTAGATTCGGCAAAAAAAAACCCCAATTGGAATGGGTGCTCCTTCCTCCGTTCCTTCGTTCGATTTGGACATATTATAAATGATTGTGTCGGCGTGCTTGTTGTTTGGAATGAGGGAAATTTAAAGGCGCCACTCAGGGGCGAGGAGGGCTCCTCTTCGGGTGACAATGTGGGAGGATGAGAGAGAGGATCGAAATAACTCATCTTGATTAACCCCCTTTGTCAGCCACTTTTCATCATTAAGGACAGTCTCAGATAATTGCAAGCTTCCCCTGCGCCTCGCGAGCGCTTGCGGCTAATTTTGTCAGAGCTACCAGTAAATCCTTGAAATTTCTTTTCGACCGATCCTTGACATTTGAAAAGAAAATCCCTTTGATGATATAATTAAATATTGGCTTACGGTAAATTCTAGGTCCCATCATGCCACAATCATTATTATTTATAAAAAGGAAGCGAATAAAGGGGCTCTAATTTCAATTTGGTCCATAGAGTGGATTAAAAAATAGGGTTCTTCCTTCTCTATTTATTTTATTTTCTCGTTTTTTTTATGCTTTTTTCTTTTTTCCGTTTCAAAATTGTGTGCTTTTAAATACATGTACTTGATAGTGATTATTTTTATGGTCAATTGTTTATCCAATAATATTGAATGAATGAAATGAATTTAGATGCACGTTTGTTTGAATTTAATTGTACATATTGAAAAAAATAAAAATTAAAAAATTACTCCCCTTCTTCTACTGATGGCAGAAATATTTTCGAAAGTTTGAGAGGAGTAATGTTCTGGAATGAAGAATTCAGAATTTGGTGGATAATGCAAACCTTCATCAAGGTAGAGCAAATGAGACAGACGAATAAAATGAAAGATTTGCCTGTATTTCTTATCCGTTTACTTTTACTCCAAGTAATATACAAACAAAAAAACAAAAACAAAACCTTTTGGTGATATTAATGTGCTCAAGGTTACTTACACTTGAGAAAAGGAAATCTAAATTTCATAATTCGATGAACAACCACAGCTAACAAGCCACACAGTGCTAGTTTATGAGTAGAATCTCCGCTTATGTATAAAACCTATGGAAAAGGATCGATAAACAGGCAGGGTGTTCGCAACGAACACCTTAATAATCGATTCTTTACCATAGCTTCAGATGGAGAAATATTGATAATCGATCATTCATGCCTCGCCACTGGCCGTTTTAAACCGTGCGTAGCCATCGATACACAACTGGAATATCACGTACTCACATGAAAAAACTAATCATGAGTCAGCAACCTGGTTTGATCCGAAGGTTTTCCTGGATAATCTAAAAGAGCTTTAAACTCTCTGCTTAACATTTCAGGAATGTGTCGACTTCGTCGTATTACGTTTATTATCGTCCTACCTTTTCTCAAAATTTATTACATGTTTTCTTTTCTCGTTCTCATTTGAGGAGTCTTCTCCTACCTAAGTTATGTTTATTAAATAGTTATTTTAATGAATAACTCGACGATCGCACTTGGATCTCATTTGGCAGAATGAAACCAAGCCACTTCATTAAAACGTTTGTGCAGATTTTTTTGCAAATTTAAGTGAATTTTCTACATAGCACAAAAAAATTCACTTAAATTTGCAAAAAAAATCTGCACAAACGTTTTCATGTAAAAAATTAAATTGCCTGATTTTTGGCAAATGCTGATGTGGCTTGGTTCCTCTCTGCTTAACGCGGTTCAATTGTGTGTCGTTGACCGTTGACTCGGATTATGGTTTATCAGAGGTACTGATTTCCGGAAGTACCCCTCCATCTGAGTTAAAGGTAGAAAAAAATTAGAATGAAGTCCTCAAAAATACACAGGCTACGACCATATGCTTAATTTGGCGGCTAAAATCCATTTCCCAATCTCGTTCATCCTTTGAAAAAATAATTCAGGGAGGATTTCCAAAGACTTGGAAAAGTTTGATAAAAAAAAAGAAAAGAAAAAAACAGTGAATACATGGTAAAAACCATTCATAGAAGAGCAATCACGGAGATAAAAAGGTGGAACAAAAGGCTCGGGTGTTCCGTTGGCGAAGCCGGCACAGATAGCGGAGGTCGCGATCTTCTTTGATCATGGAAACGCGAGACAAAAACAGTAAATGTTCATCTCGGTTTGCCGAGCCCAGCTCCAGTACCGCCGTGCTAAGGAAAAACGCCGTATGAGCCACTGCACGTTGCCAAATTTCCTTTGACAAATCACGAGTTTTCAGGAAATTTTTAAAATATTTCTCTTTCAAGTTTTCAGAAGATTTTGTTCGTAATTTGATCTAAACAGACTGAAAATGTCACGGAAAAATATTCATATTTTTCTCTAAAGATTAATATTTTCTGAGAGAAAACTTGGCAACATGCTACTGAACATACGTCGTTTTGCCATAGCCCGGCTCGAGTAATGTACACAGAGCGGAGTTTACGGGGCGCAATGAATAGATTTGTAACCTTTTCGGGATCCGCGGGAAATTTAAACTACTTCCTCTATTATTACTTCAATTAACACGTTCTCGGGGAGTCGAGAGTGGGTTTAAACTGCGCGGACGAGTGTAGCGTGGGCGAGGACGCGGCGGTTATGGGCAACTCCGCGGTGAATGGAAGGGGCCCGGGCGGCGCGGGGGGAGGTAGACAAAATGCAAATCTTATCGCGGGCGGTGTTAAAAAGAAAATCCTTTCCCAGCATCAGCGTAGCTTTAATGTGTAGGTTTCTAGTCAAAATATTTGCATTAGCATTTAACAAAGAGCTTTTTCGCAAATCGCATCGCGAGGGGAGTCCGGTCGACGCTTGATGGCGATGCTGGATGCCTCGGCTAAAAGTGTTATTGTGTCAATACGCCACACTCACACTTCCGTTCCCTCTCCTCCTCCTCCGGCTTACACCTTACTTCTTTCTCCTTTCTCCTTCTCTTTCTATTTCTTCCATCCAGATCCAGACCAGACTTCTTTCCTCCTCGTCAACTATGAGTCCTTGCTCACCGCGCCAAGAGAAGGACTCGTAGATCTCATTTCATTCATAGGTTAAAATTTCTAAAACAGCAGTCCGTGACAATTGTAGGAACAAAACATAGGAGGAAAAACGGGGAACAGGGCTAAAAATCACACATAAAAATCCGAGACATTTCGGCCCAAAACTGAGCCATTTTCAGTCGGAAGAATACAAATAAAATGTAAAAAAATTCCAAATAGAAACCTGCAGACTACATGATGGTCGAGAAAATCAAAACCTCCAATCTTTGGAATTTTTGTATTTTAATATTTCTCTTCCGACTGAAAATGGCTCAGTTTTGGGCCGAAATGTCTCGGATTTTTGTGTGATATTTTTGGCATTGTTTCCCGTTTTTTCTCCTATGTTTTTTATGTCAATTCATTTATACAGTCAATTCCGCTTATAATTGCATCGCGTTTATCAGAAAGGAACCAACTTACATCAATTGAAACTGAGAAAAAGAGGTTTAAAGTTTCGTTTTTCCATAAGATCAATGTAAGCATTTCATTTTATTCCCTTTATTCACAAACTAAATATCTGTTTTGGATTAAGAATTTTTGGTAGAAAAAAATGTACAACTAGTTGAGCTCAAAACCACTCATAACTCAATTGTTTGTGATTATGAGATGGCAGACCACAAATCAGTCAACGCGAAGCCAGAGTGCCTTCAATTTTTGCGTATGCAATACGGACATCCCTCAAGCACGAATAGTTGCACCGAAGCGCCGTACTGTGAACAGTTTCGGTCACGTTGCGTTGGCGCAGCGGCATCGGTATGGCATCTTTATGTGGCCGCATTTATTATATGCGCATAATTTCGGTTGAGATAATATATTTGAACATGATGGTTACAATCAGCATGAATATTTCCATGTTGAGTACTCACTATGCATCAATTTACAAAGGAATGGGACCACTACATTTTCCGATTCTTTAAATCCTGTTTTTGATTGATCTTCTATGGGAATATTTTTGCGAAAAGCTCATTGAGGTGTCTTCTGTTCCTCTTGAACTCAATCATCCACACACCACTGAACATCCTCTTGTACGTAAGTGCACAAATTGCCAGCACTGGAGTAGAGTTGCCTCACTTTAAGATATAAAATAAAAACGGACAGCTGTCTTTTTTTGAAAAAAGAAAAATAGAGAGAAAGTTAACAAATAAAACCTGGCCCAAAGTCACATATTTTGATTCGGTGAATATGTTTCCATGCACGGTAAATTACATCAAATTGATCTCAAGATACATTATTCGACGGCGAGAATCTGGTGAGTTGTTTATTTGTTTATTGGTTCCTCCATGTTTTTTTTTCCTTCTTGCCTTTCACCTTATCTCATCTAAATTATAAGGACCCATCCAAAGTCACCATTTTCACTAACATGCGATTAATGTACAAACTGTGTGACCATGAAACCTAGATGAAAGCTGATAAACGGAACCCCTATATTATTCCGTTTTCTTTTGTTTGTGCATTTAAAGAAGGTAAAAGGGATTCGATCAATCTAAGTTTTGCCCGAGAAATTGATTGATTACATTATATTGTATCTTTAAAAAAAAACTCAAAAATATCTTTACAGAAATCAAATCACTGATTCACTGTTTAAGGAATTAACATTTTTTACCGCATTAAAAAAGACATGTAAAATAGACGAGAAGAATCAATTTTTTCAGGATGCTGAGAGCTAATGGAATTCTAATTTTCAAGTGTTCAATCCATTTCTCCGTGGATAGAGCCTATTCAATCAAATAAAATGAATGAATAAATTAAGTAATTCAAGTTGAATTTCGCCGGAAAGCGCAGCTAACACAGGGAGGGTAATTATTGTAGGTCAGCTACAGATCGGCATGAGCGTGGATAGGTACAGGTGACAAGAGGTGCCGGGACGCTCGACTCCACTAGGGGAGAGATAAATCCATAAATATCTTGGACGAGCGTATAATAATTAAATAAAGAATGACCATAATCGTCGCTATAACGGGGCGGGGGGAGCGCTATAACGGCGGGAGAGGGGGCGATGTAATTAATTCGATGTGCCCTCACAACATCGGATTAGAGCGTACAATAGAAAGTAGGTACATTCTGATCAGGAGGTCTGATATCACTACATTGAGTTTTATGAGCTGTCGGCCGGGCCTTGTAGCGCGATGGGCTATCTTGGCTGTGGCGCGGGAGTCGTAGCGCTTAACTGCCCGGTTACGACGAAAGGCCGGCTTATGACCGGGCCTTTGCCCATCTCGCGTCACCGCGTTACCGCGTTACCGCGTTACCGACACGTCAACTTGATGTTGATCTGGATAGGAGCCCCGGAGCCCAGGACCCGGACCGGACAGCACGGGGACCGGGCGTCAGGCCCCCGACCTGCACACACCGCTCCAGCCTTCGCTTCCCGCGCGCTTTGCTGACAATACACTCACTTAGCTAACCGCTTCTTCCGGGCTTGCCACATTACCCCTCGAGACATCCGTGCTAAGGTAGAACGCCGTATGGACATTCGAGAGTTGCCGAATCTCCTTCGATTAAATGTTTATTTTTGAGGAACGTTATGAATATTTTTCCTTGAAATTTTCAGGGACTACCGGTGGGATTGAAAACTAAATTGTCTGGAAAATTGGGAGGAAAATATTCATAAATTTACCAGGAAATTTGCGTTTTATGGAAGGAAATTTGGCAACGTTTGAAGGTTCATACGGCGTTTTTCCTTAGCACGGCAGTACAGCTACCCTCAGAGAAGGCCTCGCTTAAACGAACCCAATATTTCGCTTAGCAATTCCCGGTTAGGGGCTGTTCAAGTATTAGGTAACGCACTTAAGGATAGGGGGGTTTGAGGGCCTTACGGTGCGTTACAAGGGAGGGGGGTCAAGCCCAAGGTTACGTAACAAATCCGAGCCGAGAGGAGAAAGAACTTTGAAAAAACCTGCAAAAAATTGAAAATCCCGCCCTTCCAGAATTTAGGGTTGGGGTGAAATGCAAAAGAGGGCTGCATTAAGGGTCCGTTACAATGGGAGTGGGGGTGGAGGTGGGGGTGGGGGTGGGGGTAAAAAAATCGGAAAAAGTGCGTTACGTGTTCGCATGCTTATTCCTTTCACACAATATTAGGAGGGCAATTTAATTTTTACAACGGTCCGGAGTCATGCATGGACATGAGCCGCTAAGGGTGAAAGGGAGTGCTGAGGCAATCGACTGGGATCGTTTCGATTGACCCAAGTCGATCAAAACGATTTCGGTCTATTTGATCAATCGTTAAAATCAAAATTTGTTGCGAATCATCTAAACTCGCGACTTCAGTCCCGCGTTTTTCGCTCGTTAAAAAAATATGGGCACGCAGATCCAGTACTCCCATTCTATGACCGTCAAAAGTTCCAAGATTCGGAACTTCTTTTTTCCGATTTTTCCAAAAGTTCCGAAAAACTTATGAGATCCGAGATATTCCGGGAATTCCAAAAAAGCCGGGGAAAAATATGAAAAATCTCAAAAGTATCGACATTTGGAACTGGTTCCGAAGAATTAAAGCACTGTCAGTGTTTCATAGCCGTTAAAAGTTCCGGGAAAAATTCAAGGAAATCTCAGAAGCCCTAAAATTCGGAACTATATAGTTCCGAGAGATGGGAGCGCTGCTCGGATGAAAATGCCTTTTTTTCCGTGAAAGTTAGCGAGGCACGTTCAGATTTTTTTTCCCCGACAAGCGAAAAAACTGGCCGTGTAAAATATACTGATTGGTATAAAAAGCTAATTAGTTCGAGCGTGTTTTTTCGGCCCCTTGCGTAACAATCATGACAATGGAGGAAATCCCGACGGACGAAGATACGGCCGATCTGTTGATAGAGGAGCCGGGAAACAAAAAGCTTAACAAGACCAGCCTGTCAAAACTGTAAATCAGAGGCCGCTGCAGTCGCGACGAGATGGAATTTTAATAAAATTAATCCCCATCGACGGTGTTGCCAAATCGACGCGCATACTGCCGTGCTAAGGAAAAACGCCGTATGAACAATCGAGAGTTGCCAAATTTCTTTCGATAAAATGTTTATTTTTGAGGAAAGCTATGGATATTTTCCCTTGGGATTTTCAGGAACTCTAGGTGAAATTGCGAGCAAAATTACCTGGAAAATTGGAAGAATAATATTTACAAATTTTCCCGGAAATTCGTGATTTTCTAAAGGAAATTTGGCAACGCCTGGAGGCTCATACGGCGTTTCTCCTTAGCACGGCAGCATGAAGACCGACCCGTTTCTCGTCGGGGTTTTAAAGTTGCCGGATCAACCTGGCAACGGGCGTCGGTAGCAAGGGATTTATCGCGGTGTAATAAACTTGGGAATTTGGGAATATCCGATACTCAACCAAGGAATAATGAGCGTGAAAGGTGAGCGAATACTGAAAGCAAGTCGAGCCCCCGAAGACTCCGACGGGAAGGGGACGCGAACCCTTATTTTTTCAGGCAGATTGTAAATCGTAGTGACGTTTATTTTCGCTGGACGGGATTTCCCTATGACTCACCATTGTCTCGTTTTTCATTCCTTTTTTTATTTATTTATTTTTTTCTGTATGGATCGCTCTTCCTATTTTACTCGTACCGCAGTGCTTAACAGGATTACGGTTGGCTTCCGGTTTTAAACAAGGTTATCCCACCGGTTGACAGAGTACTCTTTTGACGAGTAGCAGAGTTGCGATGAAAAATTGCCCTGGATAAAAGCGGACAGTGCCTGATTTGGAGCTTTGCTGTAATCTAGATATTTCATCCCCATTTGGATCCGACATTCTCAAGTAGAGAGTAGAGTTGATCGCCCAAACATAGAAAGTTAAGTATTTGGTGGTTTTGATTGGTGATAAATGCACCTTCTTGCAAAGTGAAAAAGTAGAAACAAGCGGTAAAACTCCGTATACGTTCGTATTGGACAGGCGCTCAACTGTTTTCTATGTAGGCGCGTTTTTAAGTTCCCCGAAAAAAATGAGCAACGTCGGGTAAAAGAAGTAGCCTCGCCAAAATTTCAACTACGTATTTTGAGAAAAGTACACCATCGAAAACGAGTATCGTCTTCCGCACTTTGAAGTTCCCTTGCAAATGAAATCGAGTGACGACGACAAAAAGGGAGCGGTAGTCGAAAAACTTACTTATTATACGACTTTATCTTTGATTCAAAATAAAATCTTTTTGACGGCACACTCAAGAATGTTTCTGCCTAAATGAAGTCACTTTTTCACTAATGAAAATAAAAAAAATTATGCTAAAAGTTATTAAATACGGATGTTAGGATTTAGTTAGTTTTTTGGACTACCGCTCTCTCTTTGTGCCGTAGTTTCTTGATTTATTTTGCGAGGAAAGCTCCGTACTCTTAAAGGATGCCTGTCATTCTTGATACGTTGGATTGCTTTAAATTCTGTATGATATTGTGCAGCACCTCTGTTGTGAAATAGTTGCTTGAAATGCCGCGGCGCGGCGCGCGGCGGGCGAGTACCAGCGCGACACGTGCACAAGCGCCTACAAACCTAACAGGGATACTTCACGCATTGCGCAATGCGTGAAGTATCCCTGTTAGGTTTGCAGGCGCCAGCGCGCGTTCCGCTCCAGCAGCAGTTGCTTTGAAAATTTTTAATTCGGGTCCGTGCAAGCGCCTGGCGTTGGACCTCGGATATTACTTTAGCATAAGCGATTAGGTACGTTCCAGTGACCTATTAACACTCAAATTTTCATCTGTCTAGGTGCAGCCGTTCAATAGTTAGCTGGTTTCCTGGGCCTGGATCATCCAATCGATACACAGAAAAAAATTAAATTGCTGGTTTAACAATTAAAATCCTAAAACAAGTGACTGTAATTTTTCAATGTAGATTTTACAACAAAAAAATGCAACTTTACACCCTCGTGGTTAAATTAGCTTACAATAGTGGCTAAAATAGCATTTTTTTGTTGTGAAATCTACGTTGAAATATTGCAGTCAGTTGTTTTAGGAATTGAATTGTTAAACCAGCAATTTAATTTTTGTCCTTGTGTCAAATGACCTTAATCGATCAAAATCATTGCTGAGATAGGGATTTATCGATCAGGATCATTCTATAATTTCAAAAATCGACCCGCTAGAGCCTCTGGCCCACCACGCTAGTAAGATATCGGCTTCATACCAGCATATTTTCATCGTAAATGCGCTGTTAATGCTGCTTAATTGCACGCCAGCTCGCCCACCGTGAACGCTATGGGTTTCATATTATCTGATGCGTAGCAATTTGCTCAAATAATTGATACCACTCTGAGAGGTCAAACTTTTACAGTCATTAAATTTGGATACCACGGGAGCGTTGACGGACGACTTTGCCTCCGGCGAGTCTATATAATTCATAGCGGTCGCGCAGAACAACTTTCATCCTACGCCCTCAGGTTGATTATCGTGCAAGGCATCTCAAGGCGCAGACACGGACACCGTTCCGCTTGTTCACTTCCTTTTTCCACAACTTCGGACGATTTTCGTGCTGGATTACTCTTTCCTTTCACTGAGTGATAGTGAAAAAAAACTTGTGGGAACCCAAAATCTGTCAAATTTACAAGGATTTGGATTCTCCTTTCTTCTCTCCAGTGAACAAAGTTCCCAATAGAGTGAAAGTGCAGAGCTGCAATTTTATTTTACCTAAGATTCCGCGGTTCCCGGAATTGCTCCCGATTTCCAAAAGTTCCGGGGAAAAATTCCGAAATACGCCCGGATTTAGTTCCGAAGATCGTCAAACTTCATCAAAAATTATCAAATTTGATCAAATAATTGGTCACACTAATAAAAAAAACCCGAAAATCCGAATATTGCTGGAAATTCTGGGAGTTCGAAGGAATCGGAAATGTTCTGGAATTCAGAATTAATTCCGAAAAATGGCAACACTAAAAATGAATAACCATTCAATGTTTTTTAAGTTCGAATCTAACACGCCACTTGCATAGTGCGGTTCACTAGACAAGGTATGTATGTATCGAAGCACTTAATTGCCGCGCTAAAGAGGAACGCCGTATGAGCTTTCAGAAGTTGCCAAATTTTCTTTGATAAAATATGATTTTTCAGGGGATTCTGTGTATATATTCCCTCCGATTTCTCAGAGTATTTTATTCATAATCAGATCTAAGTTATCTGAATGTTTTAGGAGAAAATATTCATAACTCTCCTCAAGAATAAGCATTTTATTGGAGGGAATTTGGCAACCCTCGCATGTTCATACGGCGTTCTTCCTTAGCACGGCAGTATACGCAACATGCTCTCCCTCCAAAAGTTCAAGAGGAAAATAAATTGCTTACGGAAAGCCTGGGGAATCAACTTAGGAGATGAGGAAGGCGTAAATTTTTAAAATTAACATGGGCAGAGGGAGAAAAATGACGTCATTTGTATAATTTAACAGCAACGCCCATTTCATCTGTGTTGATAATTCGTGTTAATATCTCCTTCAGGAGTTGATTCTCGAGATTTCTGTCGCGTGGACCGTTTTCTACGCAAGAATTTGAAGAGAAAATTGTATGTTTTTGTCCTCGTTCAGACCTTGTCTTGTGGGTGTGGGCCTTAGGGCCTTAGGTGCTCAGGGATTTATTCATTTCGTAAAAGCAAAATTATGAGTCATCTAAATTTTACATTATTACTGGCGGTCATTTTTGTTGATCGAGATTCAGATTTATCCCCAAGAGCTTAGTTTTAATAATACTGAGTCTACAGAATAATCGATCCTTGATTTGGAAATCCAAGGTGAACTTTTCCGAATAATTGGTGTAAAGATATTGTTTTCTTGTGATAAGACCGTTTGAAAAATTATACTGCTTTTTTTCTAACTTGATATTTTACACCGCAAATGCATTAATACGCTAATCAAGACCCAAATCTCTTCACTAAAAAAGTTTGATGTAGCTAATTCTCTATACATTTGAAGATTCATGTGTGCCGCAGGAAATTAAATATTAAGGCAGATAGTCAAATTTTCACATTTTCGGAAATTTTGTGAATTTATGAAAAAGAGCGCTTACAAGTTGTAAAATTTTTAAACAAAATAACCATCGAATCTACGAACGATCTTCGTTCCTCTTCACCCACGGCTCATGAGTCCCGCATACAGTTGTTGGCACATAGCTCCGTTTGGCGAATTTAAAATCCAACTTTTCCAATACTTGTTCAAAAGGAATCAAGCCCACTTTTAATTCGTTTCTGTTCCAGCTCACCACGAGCATACCTCATCTTTCCCACCCGCACATAGTGGCGTATGTAGAATTAGGTTCTGGGGTGGGGGGCGGGGGAGACAAACCTCCCACCGGGGATCTGGAGGATATGGAATACCTCCCAGGTGCAGGGGGACGGGGAAAATTTTCAGGATTTTAACCCCGTAAACCCCCAATTTTTAACAATTTGAGGCATGAAAAATTATAAGAAGCTCTCCACTATTTTCCCCCAAAAATACCTTAGAAAAATGGAAAACAGTATACTCAAGACCTGTTTTTAGTTTGAGATGGAGAAAATGAGATTGGTAGACTCTCCCATTCCTCACATTCAAAAATTTTGATCAAATTATTTTTGTGCCGAAGTAAATCAATAATTAAATAATCTGGACAAAAATATCGTCGTGTCCACTCTCCACCCGATTTTTCTGCCTTTCCCTTGATTTCTCTTATTTTTCTCTCTTTTTTGGGAGCCCGGGGGGGGGGGGGGTAGGGGGTCCGGAACATCAGCCCCCCCCTCCTAAATGCACCACTGCCGCACATAGTTCTGCTTGGTAGAAATACGTGGAAATGGGTGTTGTAAACGAGTGAAATGATTATCTCGGGCGCACTTATCAGGCGGCTGGGCGGAGAACCGCGGGTGGAAATTAATAAGCGAGTCCTTGCACGTGGTCTCGGGGAATGAGAAGTTGAAGCCGCATGAATAATGAGCTATAGGTGCGAGAAAAAAGGTGGAGCACGTAGGATCCGTGGCACGGGGCCGGTCGGCCGCGGGGTCGCGGGAAAGCGGAGCTTCCAAAGTGGCGACAATGGGATTCCATGATGAAGTAGAAACGGAGCTCCTCACTCACGTTCCCAGGTTCTACATCAGGAAATGATAATTTCACCGACAATAACTGACACTGGTAGCTCTAATTTACGGCTAGTTTTGAATATTGCGTGAACCCCGCTAAGCTCGACTCAGGCTCTTATTTACGGCTCCGGTGCGTTGCGCCGCGCCGTGTCGCGTCGGCGAGCCGGTGACCTGCGCCCTGCCGCCGCCGCGCCGGGGCTGCATCCCGCCGTGCACGACTCTCGTGGCGAGAACAGTTACGCGCTGAAATGTCCCCCTAACAGGTCGTTGCCGCTCCGAGTCGTGCGTTTTATCACTATGTTACGAACTTTCCGTACGTAAATTCCCCTTCTTCACTTTTATTGTTTTGTCATTTCTTCCTTTTTTTTTATCGCGCTCGCGTTGTCTTTCAAGTGCTCTCATCGTGCTCGTCTCGTATTCCGTTTATTTATTTCATCTTGGTGCCCCGTTCCACTCTCTTTTCCCGCCCTGAAATGCTCTGTCAAGACTTACGTTTTGTTTGCCAGTCTGTTTCGTGCTGAATTTTTATTCCCGTTGATCTGACAGTTTGTTTAGCTTCCGCTTTATGAGTTGCCCCGTCGGCGCCGGCTAAAAGAGGTAAGCCTTTGCTCATTCGCCACTCTCCCGACACCTTTGTTAAAAATGCTGCGCCACCCACCGGCGACTCCTTCTTTATTCCTCTCGTGTCGTGTTTATCCTCTGATTTCATTCATAAATTTCTCGGCTTCCCGCATATTAAACAAAAATTTGAGTCGCATTTAATGCACACGGCAATCACTCTCCAGGGATGACTTATTTTATTTTCTAATTTCTCCGCGCATCTGTTTATTTTTCTCGAGTGTTCTTTTTCTTCGGTAATTCGTCCACTTACTCGCGGAGAACATAAAGAGAGGAGCTATTTATTTTTTAAGTAAATACAATTCATTTGCATTTATTTATTAAATCATCCCCTCCTTTCCTTTATTTTAAACATGTTGAGCATAAAAAGGGTTGATTTTACCACGATAATGTTCCTCTAATTGTTGACGGCAAAAAATATTCGGAGTGACAGAATTAAATAAATAATCCTATTTGCAGTTATGCAAACATGCTGTCTAAAAATGCTGCTTCCAAAGGACTTCTTTGAATGATTTCACTCGAAGGCGCTTAAGTTAAAGAACGGTAAATTATTTTCTGCTTGTAGAACGCCTTCAACATTTTGCTATGCAACCAGCATATGGGAATGTTTAAATTGTTGTTCGCGTGATAAATCCACATTAATGCCGTAGGATCATTGACTCTAAAGGTAACTTAACCTTGTGGAAATGTTACATTCCTGCTCAGCAGTAAAAAAATAAACAATAAAATAAATTTTAAACATATCAGACTCGGATCAAACGCATGGTGGATTAGGATCAACCTTAAAACTGATCTGTAATGGCTAATTTCGCTATAATATACTTGTATTTCAATGAATATTCATCCTCAAAATCTTCCGGCATGAGCATTTTTTGTGATACTTTAGAGAAGTAGTATGGTTTGACTGTAATTTTGATAGTGACTTCCTGACTCTCCTTCTTTTTGTGGTTTAGCAGTTTCCGAATCCGGTGAAACCGCGTAGCCTACAATTTGCGTGCTTTTAAGTTCAAATCACATCACCTTGAGCCTGGATTCTTTTAATTTCACAAAGTAGCGAGAACTAATTATAAATCATCAGTAAATTTAAGCGGCTTTAGAAACGAAAAAGAGTCATCATAACCTGCGTAAAATTACATTAGTTGTGAAGAGATTGAAGTTTTTAGCTTATCCATCAATAATGGGTGTCTTCAATCACAAAACGGCAGAACTGTACAAGAAAATAGCCCAATTTGTGACGAAAATAACAGCTTACGCAGAAAGTTGAGCCACAATTTAAACGAACCCAATTTTAATTCAATAACGATGCCCATTCAGAGCACTTTTCTATACCCCTTTACTTCCTTCTGACTGATACACCGGCCGAAAGTTCAATCAGCTTCAAAAGCTGGATAAATGTCTAGCTTTAGAGTATTCATGGACAGCGATTGATTAAAATAAGGACATCAGAATCAATTGTTTACAGCCTGGAGAGAAACATCAAGGGAGTGAGCCTCGCCGGTGTTCAATCGACTTGTTCACGTATCTAGTAACAACTCAAAACAAATATTTTGAAGATTCATAATTCAAATTTTAAAGGCTTAAGGGCAACTTTAAAGAGGGAAAACCCTCTCTTCCCGCAGTTTTACACTTTGAAGTATTTGAGTTTCTTTTCCGAGTCTTTAATTCTAGTTCATGGAAACCGTTTAGGATCGTATGGACCGATACCTTATCATTCTGTTTAGTAATTGAATCATTCCACGTCAACACAATCAGGCCCAGAACCTCCTCTTTTCCTATTTGGCTCTGAATTGGCAAACGGGAACGTTAGAAGAAACTGATTTAAAGGGGTTTCCAATCCAACGCTCCGTTTACGAGATATCAACCCTTAGATATGAGATCAATTTTGGGGATATTCTAAAAAGAACGTTTCTTCTATATGCTCTTTCCTAACTTCCGTTTCTTTGACTTTAAATGATAGTACCCGGTATCAATATATCATACGTTTCATGAATGCCTCTCGACCAATTTTACACGCAAGTTTTGATGCCAATGAAATGAAAGCAAATTTATTTTAAATAACCGTAATTTGAGATTTTTTAAAAATCACCTGTTTATGAATTTTGAGCATAATTGGTGGGGTCGGGTTCCGGACCTGGTTGTGTTGAGGTGGAATGACCCGACATTAAAATAATATGTATGGACGCCCAGTTGTGGTCATACAAGCATTGTTGATTTAAAAGTGATAGCTGGTCCCTTCGTTTTCCAGCTACATGCGTTGCACGGATTTAATCAGTGACATGTCATTCGCGTATCGAACGCACGTATTTCACGTATTATTCTTTTAAAATTCCGAGCGTTTGCCGCGCCATAAGTTCATTAGAGCCAATGTTGTCACGTCGTGCGGGGAAATCAGTGGAGCTGAAGTGTTATTCATGTGACCCAGATAACAAGTAAAGGTGTGATCGCACATACATTTTCAAACTAAAAATTCATGAAGCACATCACGCAAGCAGAGAAACTCAATAGAATAAATTAATAATTACTAATAATTAATCGCATATTCGGGGGTGATTATGACCGCGGTGGGCCGACTCGAAACGCGCGGAGCTCTTAGAAACGGCCTGGCAGGGTTTCATTATACGTTGCTAGTTGCACGAAGCTAACGGGGTTGATGCTTTGCGCCATCCTCAAAGGAATGTGCTTGCTCATCGACTTATGATATTGAGCTCGAGGTATGCTCCATTTGGACGTATTTCTGCCAGACGGAACTGTGTGCTTTATGACGTGAGCCCTGTCATGCATATATTCTCACGGGTCTTGGGGCTCATGTTTTAATGCACATAGTTCCGTCTGGCAGAAATACGTCCATTTGCAACTTGGCGCGCACCCCGTGACTTGCAGCCTCTCGCTGGAGTCCATATCCGGCGAGAGGGATGTAGATTCATTTTCGCATGAGCCCCGCGATACTGGTAGCATTACGGTTTCTAAGGCTCATCCGTACAGCGAAGTAATCCCTTTCCACAAATATGGGGCCTACTTGTGAGTAGTTTAATGTATGCAACCGTATCATCTCTGAATCGGGGCCTCAAAAACCACGCCACCAATATTGCACGCTGTGTCGCTTTGTATAATTTGAGACAGGCTCTCGATCTCATCGATACATTGATTTGCACCGGATGTTCAATTTTAAAAATGCTGCTTTTACTCACTTTTATTTTATTTTTTTCGGAACATTACAAGGTTTGGAGTGCTCAACTTAGCACTGCTAAGAACGGAAAAGCAGGTTGCACAACCTAGGCAACGTCGAGTATTTACGGATTGCGGCTCTCAGGGTTTTACTTCTAATGTCCCGAGGGGTAACTTTAATTTCTCACGAAAACCTCAACTAAGCATCTATCTCTTGCCTGACGGCCTCAACTCCTCTCCAGTGGCGTGCCGTGTTTTGCGATTTATCGATTGATCTACCATTTAAACCTGCGGAAAAGAATCGATAGACAGGGTGTTGGAACGAGCACCTTAATAATCGATTCTTTACTACAGACTCAAATTAGGAAGTATCGATAAGCGATCATTCACGGCTGCTCATCTTGGAGCGAATCCTCATTTCCATGTGCTGCGCTTTTCTAGATAAATGAAAATTCCCACCTTTCTCATTTTAGATCTACTTTATCGATTGAAGCAGCCACTTAAATGAATTTGTCAAATTAATATCTTATTTACTATTTGGATTGCATTTTGCTATAAGGAACCAGTATCTCTGGCTCTTCCGTAAAAGCACCTTTCTGAATAGGGAACCCAATGGCAGATATGATGTTTCTAAAATTAGCCAAAAATAGTGGTTCCTTATTGCAAAATGTGGTCCATTTTATACTTAGTATTTAATACTTATATCCGAGTAGACGGGGAAATAATGGCTTGAAACCCAAATATGTGATGAAGTCAGACAAAATTGTGTTCGAAGTTACACAAAATTAAAAATGGTGTACTTCCTTCGGATGATCCACTAAAAAGATAACTCAAGAGTTTGATCTTGGCTGTCATTTAAAAAAAATGCAAGTTTTCTACGGTATCAGCCATGGATTTTTTTGTTGTGAGTTACTATAGCTCGTATGGGGGAATCCATACAAAAAAAATCCATAGCTGATACCTCAGGAAAAACTGCATTTTTTGCTAAATAGATACCTATACCTCAGCCCAAAGGGGTAAGTGCTTTGAAATTTAGAGCCAAAAACCGAAAAAATTACAAAAAAAGACTCTTCAAGAATATTTCCAAATTAGGCAATGATAAATCGGGAATTGAAGGGATTTGCAATCAAAGTTTACGGGTGCTGTTGCCACCTGGGGAAAATATTTATTTATTTCAGCATCATTATTAATGCAAAAGATGGCTAAAATTTAGACCCTAATATTCTTGAAAGTATTGGAAAGTGTTCGATTTGCTCAGAATAAGTAACCTCATCATTTATATCTGCATAACTTGACATAAATACACTTAGGATTCGATTCCTCCATGCATAAACACATGAATATGCGTGAAGCTATTGCTTTACTTTTTTTTTGCATCGGACTCTGTCACATCGATGAAATGAAAACCATTTTTCCGTGCACAAATCGAAGAAAGAAAACGGAAATAAAGTGTATATTTTTCCATTTGAGACAAAAAACAAAACTAATAGAAAAAAATGAGAGAAAAAGACGACCAAATCTGCTTAATCTAACTCGATCAGCATCAGCATCTAAAGCCGATTGCCAGGAAGCGGAAATAGAGGGGGTGGGTTTTAAATCACCGTATCCGCTTTACTTTTTGATCAATAAACTGTTGATTCCGAGAAGCCTCTTATCAATTTAATATTCTAATACAAGTTTGTGTCATGAAAATGTAAAAGCTCTTTTTTACTCATCAATGCGTTTAATTGCATATCCCGTTTCATCTCCAATCGTATTGGATATATGGATAGCCATATGGAAGCTGATTATTGACATTGATAGACAAAGTGATAGACGAAGAAGACGTATGGAGTATGGAGCGATCCTTTTGGTTGAAATGGTTGGTTCCTATAGACACAGGAGAAAATGATGTACTAACTATAGGGTCTCTAGTGAATTACCGTTCGTTAGTCTATTGCCTGCCCTCTTTGTCCATTGCAACCACCCGCTTCCACCAATCGGGTCCCTCCTTATCCCTTTTATCTTTTTGTCTATGGCTTTGTCTATCAATGTCAAAAATCAGCCCGCAGTTGTGCTGGTCATAGAATTGCGTCTTGATGTTTTGGGTAAAAAATACAGATAAACACACTGGTTATTCACCGCCGCGGTGGATAACGCCACTTGCTGAACCCCGCTGATTTTTTAATCAAAATGTAAACTTTGTGTTTGGACGATCTTTTTTTTTTTTTTTGCTGATCCACAGTTTGGAATCATCAAATCACGATTTTGTGACTAGCGCAACCGATCAGTTGCTTTATATTGCTTTCAAGCTTCTTTTGGGGGGGGTTTCAGAAACCTAAAACACGTATAGGTTCAAGACAAAGATGAAAATCTTCACATGAATCAAGAGTGACGTCTCTTCATTGGCAATGATAATCAAAAACAAATAAAAATCTGAGAGTAATGTAAGGGGATTCAAATCGAAATCCTTGTAGACAAAAATACAAAACTTCCTATCCTTTGTTACAGGGGGGAGGGCGGAGCTTTTAATGAAATTATCACTCATACAAAAAGTGAACAAAGTTGTCGGAAACTCTTTCATAAGCGTGTACGTGTTTTTGTGGCTGAGTGGGAGGCACAGCGCGGCGCAGCGGCACAACGCTCAAATTAAATCGCTCAACCCTTTCAAACTCCTTCGTCCGACCCACCGGTGGACAAAAAGTGGAAAATGTAATAATGTAGAAAATAGACGCTCTTTTCCCTCTTTTTAATTTCATCTGGCTCCAAACTTTGTTCTCCCTCCTAAGTTTTTTTTCCCTCTTTTTTTCGGCCTTTACCACCGTCAAATAAAATAGTCAAATCGAGGCCCGACCCCAAACTCATTTTCAGTACTTGTGGAAACCTCATTACCAAGTCGAATACGTTTGCAGAATTTTTTTTCTAACGGAAAATTGTACCATATAAAGCACATTTTTACCCTTCTTTTCTCGCTCAAACCCGATGACCATTATTCAAGGGTTCCATTTGCGTATCCAACAGACATGTAATAACATGCAACTTAAAATCAACATGGTCGAAAGTTTCATTACATCGTCGCTTCTCTGACATAAAAGGGCGTATTTCAATTTTTGTGTTTCCCATATAACTCTACGCCCTCCAGAGATCATGCTGAAATAGAGATATACGCCCTTATACATTAGAAGAGCGACTACATGACCGGTTTCAGAATAAATGCCCAGAGTAAATTCGTAAAAGTTTACTTTCGCACGTCCGCAATTTTCATCTAGGTTAACAATTTTGAACTTCAATCTACTGCATGAGGAACAATGCGGTCTATGAGTGCGATGACTGCAATGACTGGATATGCGAAAAGAACTTTTATGGATGATAAAGGTATACCACTTTTAAAATAAAACATCAGTATCAATTGAAAATAAAAACCCTCCTTTCCTCCCTGATTTAGTAAAATCATAAGCAAAACAAAGAAATAGTGGTAACAAGGCTAAAATGCTTAAAAATACACGGGACGTTTCGGTGCCTCAAGACACCATTATCAACCGCTAAAAAAGTACAAAAATAAAAAAGAAATTAAAATCAAAAGAGGCCAGCACGGTGCACAGGGTGCAGTGTTTCATCAGAATGTAACACCGTGTGCTGGTCTCTTTTGATTTTTATTTTATTTTATTTTTTGTTGTATTTTTTTAGCGGTTGATAATGGTGTCATGAGACACCGAAACGACCCGTGTATTTTTATGTATTTTAGCCTTGTTCCTTGTTTTACTTTTACTATTTCTGGTTTGGGCTGCCTGTGTACCCTTGTCTTTATTCTAAAATTAAATATAACTTGTCTAAATTCCCTGTTCAAAGAAAAAATCGAACTCTGCCTCCATGGTGAAAACTATAGTGCATCATTCCTCATTCAGAAGATTTCAAATGCTTTCAACAATACTGGATCCTACATAGTCAAATACCAAATACAATCCCCTTTCCCAGAGTAATTGAAAGAAACACTTTTAGTGTAGTGTTTTAAACTTGTCGAAATGTTATGCGTAGAAAAAATCAAGCTGCGCTTTGATCATGAAAATTCTAACAAGGCATGCGCATCGATGAAAGTGCTCATTCATCACTCGGAGAAATACATATACCCTCGATTGCACAATTTTCATAATTTTCCCTCTTTTTTCATGTAGCATTCCGGTGTTTCGAGAGCAAGCGGGGAATAACAAACGCCCCGATCTGTCGAAAGGAATTTTATCGTGGAAATCGCTGGACGGGGAACACTTGGAAGTGGGCTACGGGCGGGGGAATTAGAGGTGCAGAAACACAGGCGTTCAATGATAATGCACGCAAAGCAGTCACTTGTGATGGATTTTTTATTCAATCTTGGGCGCTCCAGTTATTCGTTTGACGGTGCCGAGTGCCAACTCCTGCCGCCCTGGACAAATGGAAATTGCTTGCATGTCGCAATCAAATAGCGCAAATCGAAAGTGAAACTAGAAAATCCTGCTCCCAAGTCTGCGACTTGTTTCAATTTAACGATGTTTTTTTTTTTATTTTTATTTATTTTTTTTAATAAAGAAGAGTCCTCCGTTTCAAATCCATGGAATTTTGAATAGCCTCCCTCCGTGAAGAGGGCTTCTATCAAGCTCGTGACTATACTGCCGTACAACTCAAAAACGCCATAAACGCCATTTTACATTTTACGGAAAGAATGTATCATAGCAGAAAAACTTGTGTACCTGGGGACAATGTTTTTACAGAATTTGTTTGCAAATATTATCAGTAACTTAACCTAAAAATTTGAAGTTCAAGGGTAGAACAGGTTTTACTTTATAAAGTGTTAAGTTCCAAAAAACGAGAGAAAATCTTCACGAATTTACGGCGTTCTCGCTTAGCACGGCAGGAATAAAGCGAGGAAAGGGACGCGTTTGGCTGACGGCGTAGAGATACAACTATTCGTACTTGATGGATGTCCGTGTTGCGTCCGCAAAATTGAAGGCGCGCTGGCGCGAGGCGTGAACTGGCAATGCTCCGCTATATGCTGCCAATGAGTTGTCGCTCTTCTTCAGGAGAAAAGAACGAGGGAAAATCTTGATGGATTTACGGCGTTCTTGCTTAGCACGGCAGTATACTCCTTAGTACTTGCCAGAAAGTCAACTCGATAACGGATACCAGTGAAAATAATGGGGAGGATGGCTATACCTGACCTCTGGTCCAACTACCACATTGGTGCGGGTTTAGCAAGCTACTTCGCCACGGTACAAAATCTGGGCCATGATTCGTCAGTTTGAAAGAAGTGTTCCTATGTAAGGATTAATCTGCCAATTTTAGAAAAAATTATGGATATCGATCAGGAGGATCTTTAGATTGATTTGTGAGCAGGGCCGGATTAGCGCGCTGAGGCCCGGGGTGCTAAGATAAAGAACTAAACATAGTGGTCAAAAAAAAGAAAGAAATCACTCGGGGGTGGGTTAAGAGCCCCAAATGCTACAGGACCCCGGCACCTCGGCTAATCCGGCCCTGTCTGCGAGAAATAATGAAAATTTGGGGAGTCGGAGAGCTTATTGAAGTGAAGATTCTGAACTGCCCAAACACTGTTTCAATTTCTTCTTAGGAGGGACGAAAAGTTTTCTGCTGCCAAGAATTGAGCAACCCGATAGTGATCTGGGGCAGAAATAGAGGCCGAGTCCATCGTTGTTATTCATAAAATCGACTGATTGGCTATCGGCCAACCGCCAAGCATCCACTTCTTTCCTGCATCCTTTATGACGAATAATGTATAGCGGCAAAGAATTTCCTCAGGAAACGATTTTGTCTCTGGTTTGTATGGAAATGCTGCTTTCCATGCTCGAATTATCAGCCGACCTGGTACATACGTATTATCCATCTAGGAAAAAAGGAAATGTTTCACACTCTACTAAGGAGGGACTTATTCATCTCTGTCAGGAATTACAACCAAATATTTAACCATTAGATGCCCAAGATTATTTTTACACTTTGAGTTCGAAGTAGGGTAAAAATGACTCGTATTTCAATTCATTGATTTCAATAGTTTTTGAACTAATATCTGTGTTCTTTCTATGAGATTTCTACGAGTATTCGTCCAAAAAAAAGGAGAGTTACAATATCATAGAATTGGTGCAGCACAAATGTGCTCGATGAATATCCATGTCGCATACGCAAAATTGAATGCGTGATGGCGAAGCGTAAGGCGTGTTCCTGCAATGCTCCGCTCTATATCGGATGCGTGTCTCTGTCTCAAGTATCCCTTAAATAACCACTACATATAAAATAAACAGAGCCAACACAACATGGATGTAGAGCAAGGAAAGGGACGCGCGTTGCTAACGGCGCAGAGATACAACTATTCGTACTTGATGGATGTCTGTGTTGCGTCCGCAAAATTGAAGGCGCGCTGGCGCAAGGCGGCGTGAACTCGCAATGATTCGCTCTATGATGCCAATGAGGTGTCGCTCAGATTCGGGAGGGACGTCAAAAAACGAGGCCCGAATACCTCTCTTCGACTGTGTTGACACACGATTTATAATTGATTTAGTTTTTCTCAATTAGATGTCTGCTGATTATTTTTTAGGATGTATTTGTACTCAAGCTTGTATATACCAGCATAACTCCCCCAGAAGAGATAATCAAGTCAATTTGATTGGGTCAATTGAAAGCGTATAATTATACGTCAAAACACTTAAATACTACTGAAAATTGATCTCGATATATGACATGTCTGCATGTTTTCTTAAGAATGGCGATTTGAAGGAAATTCCCCAAAATTTAATAAAGCATAAAGTCATTTTAGATGGTTTTTTTTTTTTTTTTTTTTTTTTTTTGCAGCATTGCATCGCAGTTAAGCTTCTATTGTGCCTAATTCTTCAAGTGGATTTATTGCTAACCGTAATAGCACATTTAAACCCTCTTTTTTGCTATATTTTGAAGTATATGGTGGTCTGTATGGATACGTTCTATAAGCTTAGCGAATGACTGGCATCTCAATTTTCCAAAAAACATCCTACTCGCTAAGGCAATGATTTAATCAGCGTAATTACCAAACGTGCTAAACTAATTCTATGGATACCTTGTAAAATAACTTGCAAGTAACACGATGTTGCCATTCATTTAGTCTAAAATGTACTTCCAAGCTCACAAAAAGCATTTGGAGTTGAGGTCGTAATGGCCGCTGGAGATAAAATAATTGTATGGGAGAGTTCACCTCTGTAATTAATTAGTCACGCGCTCTATGCGGATATAGGGTCAAACAAATGAGCAATGTTGCCACATACCATGCTGAAATTTCTGCACTTGACATAAACGTCAAAAGATAGTTTACCCATTTTTTTAAGCTAAAGAGGAATAACAAAGACCGAGGCAATAAAAAATGAGATACTAACATTACCGGCCAAAATAATTATGAGTCACTTAAAATTACTGGCTAAAAGGCTGAAGGGAGATAAGGCAGAGACACATGGGTATGGCACAAGATATCACCAATTTAGCAGTTTATCAAAGAACGACGCATACCTCACAAAGGCAGGGAAATTCTTTGATAAATTGCCAAATATTATACAGGAAAGCATATATAGACCAACATTCGGTAAGCTGGCCACAAGGCATTTAATTGCAAAATGCCCGTACTCAATCAATGAATTTTTGAATGTCAATGAATGAATTTAAGACGATTTGTATGTAAATATGTTTATACATATCAGTACCTTTATTTAGAAAATGACGTTTTTGTGAAGCCAAATGTGCAAAAAGCAAAAGAATAAATAAAGAAATAAATAAATAAATAAATAAATAAATAAATAAATAAATGGATAGATAGATAGATAGATAAATAAATAAATAATATTATGATGAAACTTAAGAAAACATATTTTTTAAATTTAACTAAAACCCGGAAAGATACGACCTTCATCAACCACAACCCGATCCGAGCGTCTGCACCTGAATGATGTGCCCTCGTAGTTATTCAACGTAAAAAGTTCCGTCTGAAAATGAGAACGGTTCTCACTACATCTCACACTTCACACAACTTGCTTGTGCTCTCAATCGTAAGAAAATCAGGTTAGATTAGTGAAACAGTTCAGTAGACGATGATATTTTTACAAAAAATGCGGAGCGCTATCCAGAAAGAACAAATCGAGCTTTCTTCAAAAGAACTCTATTCCTCCGACATACTTGAAGTTCAATCTTAGTCCAGTTGGCGGTTTCGTTGCAGAATCGTATCCCCCATGCAGCTTTGAATCCAGCGATGGGACATAGGTCACCATGCTTAAGAACAGAGCTTCTTGATGTTAACATTCCGAAATTATAGATGTTGTCCGGATTTTCGTGGCTATGAACGCCTTTAATTTCGACTGCTAAGGATAAACTGTACACGCGCCTTCAAAAAGTCATCCGGTATCAGATTTTACCTCGATGAGAAAAATCACTATGTCAAAAATCACATTGAACATTCTACAGTCAATTCACATCTACTATTTCATCCCTGCCATGTAAATTTTTGTGAATTTCTAAAAAAAAAAATATATAAAGAAAAACGTTCGGAGGCAGATGCACGGATCAAAATACGGCTTACACAGGCTTGTCAAATTTGTCTTACGCCTCAAAAATCGTCCTAGTTCTTGTTATCAAATATTTTAGTAGAAATGACGATGTGATTTAACGACGTTAGTGTTTCTCGCTTTTCCATATTTTACGAATTTTGAACCGACTCTGTTCACGCATAGAGAGGGGAGAAATTAACGTCACTTTGTATGGTAAGAAGGTGGTCTTTAAACTGCACCGCCTTGGTTTATACCGATGTCTTTACTTTTATAATAATCCGGTCGTGTAGCTCTTTTACTGGTGTTAGCGATTTTACGATTAATAATAAAGAGGAGTAATTAAGTTATTTCATCTTTCCCGAGCAAACAATTTTCAGTTATAAAAGGATGTGAAGCCGGGAGAATTCTTAATTATTCGCTGGAAAGATTACGTTAGGACTGGCACAAGGCTGCTTCAAGGCCCGTGAATTCAATTTCAAGCATAAATAAGTAATCCCGAAGGCTGCGCGCGTGTGAAAGATACATGGGTTTATTGCGGCACGGCTACAAAGTGTAGCTACGTGCAGCGCCTGGCTATATTGCCAGGTTATAAAACCCTGAAATATTCGCCAAGTGTGAAATATGCAGCTTAGCCCTTGTTTATTACATCAGTCGAGAGGGGGAGTTTCATACAAAAGGCAAATCGAAGACTCCGCGCTCAACTTTTGCACCCATTACGAAAAGTTCCTCCCCGGGGAGGACATTCGACAGTTGTCGAGCTCCTGTAATTTTAAATGTTAATCAACCCCGCGATAATGACGAGTCACCCGAAATGGACGTATTTCTGCCGAACGGAACTATGTGCATTAGGACATGAGTCCTGGGATCCATAAGGATATATGAACAACAGGGCTCACGTCATAATGCACACGGTTCCGTTCGACAGAAATACGTCCAAATGAGGGAAGCCGTGCTCTGCCGTGCTCAGGAAGAACGCCGTATGAACACTCGAGAGTTTCCAAATCTCCTTCAATTAAATATTTATTTTTGAGGAACGTTAAGAATAGTTTTCCTTGAAATTTTCAGGGACTTTCGGTAGAATTGAGAACTAAATTTTCTGAAAAATCGGAAGGGAAATATTCATAAATTTACCGGGAAATTTGCGTTTTACGAAAAGAGATTTGGCAACGCCTGAAGGTTCATACGGCGTTTTACCTTAGCTCGGTCCCGGTGGGTGCTGCCGAGGCAGGACCCAAGACGTGGAGCCATGAATAAAATCCGCGCCCGCAACTTCGGATCCGAAACTTTCTGTTAACTGTATTTAAAGGAATAATAAAAGAAACTTGTTAATGAATGTCATTTCTGTTCGAAGCGTTTACGTCCCTCCGGCTTCTCCTTTTGAGACAAGTAAATTAACCGTAAGTCCTCCAACGTGCAACCTAGACTCGATGCGTTCCCCAGTTTCTACCGCGCCGACCTCCGCGAGGATCCCCCCTCCCCCTCCCCCTCCCCACCCCACCCGCGGTTGCAGTTGAGCTTAAGTACATAAAACTACCATGAAAAATTCATCCAGTCATCGTTCTTTTTCGCGTGTTTAAAGTTCGACTACGTGACTCGCACCCATCCACCCCTGCCAGCTCGAAGCCTCGAGGCCCAGCACCGTTCCACGAATTGTATTCGCGCCGGGATATTCCTTTATTTTGCGACTTGGCAGCGCGGCATCAATGAAATGCCAATGAAGGCTCGATTTTATTAAACACGTGACCTTTTTACCTGCCCAGTCGACCACCTTGTTTTCATTGGGCTGCATCTGATAGACAAATGTGACCACGCTAAGTAAATAATTCAACCGGGGTATTACCGCGGGTTGCGTAGGAACAGTTTCCGACAATGTTGTCTTAAAAGTTCGCCGATCACAGATGGTTCTTCCGACTGGTTCCTCTATTGATGGGGGAGAAACGATGTTCAGAAAAAGCGGTGGATGAATGAGGGGAAAGTTGCCTTCATTTTTCAAAATAGGCAAAACGGGCTCATGCGAGTCAAAATAGTGGTATCATCAATTGGACGTATTTCTATCAAACGGAACTATGTGCATTAAAACACAAACCCTGAGACCCATAAGAATATGTGCATAACAGGGCTCACGTCATAATGCACATAGTTCCGTTTGATAGAAATACGTCAAATTAATACTTGGTCCTCGAAGGAATTTATTTTATGATATACCGTACGTTCCGGGCTCAGCGGCAAAAGTTCCGGGTGCTGGAGCCGTAGCTTCGACTGCGGGGGGTGCCAGGCCCGGAACTTTCGGCCTCTGAGCCCGGAACGCGGACGATATGTCTATATAGCCCGTAAGTACGGTTTCCACGGCCGGAGTTTTTTTTTTTTTTTTTTCAGTGTGCTGGAAATGGGAGGTTGCTTCGAAGAAAACGTATTTTCTGCCCTTCCAAAAAACACCATGATAATAGAACAAAAATAGGCCTCTGCCGTGTGTCGGGTTTTTTCTTTTCAATTCTCTTTCTACGCGTTTGAAGAAGAAACGATATTATGCTAAAATTAGTGAAAATTTTGATACATGGATGCATGTGTGAAAAACGAAGATCAACTCGAGACTGGTCAATAACAAGCCTTGTAATCGAACCGAGGTGCCAAGGTAAAAGGCGTTTTTCCTTGAACGCCCGTTCGCGTGGACGTTAGTTTTGTTCTCTCGCTTAGTAGGACAGCTCAGTTTTCGCTTTGAAGGTTTTTCAAGGACTATTGCACCAAATGGGACGCGATACACCTTGAATGAATTTTATTACTGACTGGGATGAAGAATAGTTGGACCACATTTTGCAATCCGGAGCTACAATTTGTATCTCATCATAGATACACCATCTGTGTCATTAGTTTTCTATGTAGATAGATGTTTGTTTTTTTTGTAAGAGCCAGAAATTGTAGTTAGTCAGATCGGATTCCCTAGATCAGAGGGATCAGTAGAAAACCACTAAAATACAATGCGTTGAAGATTTTAAAATCCCATCATCGTTATTCTTTAACATCATTGGATATGTTTCGTTTTCTTAAAACATCCGCGATCTTACTTCCTGTGAATTCTGTGAAGAATATAAAATGTGAAGGAATCTACCTCAGAGCCCTATTTACGACGTGCAGAAAACAGACTGACAATAGATCAAAGCATTGTGAGGGAGCGCGGCAAAAGTACTCCCAGGAAGAAAAATCTCGAGAGAAGGAGGTTGCTCACAAATACTTAATAATAGCAAATGGGAGTCGGTAATGATCCGACAAAAAAGGAATAAAATAAAATAAGAGGAGAAGAGGTAATAAAAAATAACAATAAGAGAACAGTTTAAAATCGATCGATTCGTCCGGATAAAAACTCGATAAAAGCGAGACGGGAAGCACCGACATGCATGTTATCTTAGAAATGTTTGAATGGCGTGAGGCAAATTCTTATAGGAATGAAAATCCCCCTGGAAAGAGCTTCTATTGAATGGCTCGACCTTGCAAAGACCATTAGTGAGTGTATCTCGCCCTAGAGCCCACTGATCCTTTACCTTAAATAAAGTGCGTGCTTTTTCCCTTTTTTTCCGTCCTTCGTCCGCGCCCTCTGCCTATCACTCTCCACCATCACGCTGCGCCGCCGCCGCGTCAACTAAGCCCCCGGTGTAACTCATCAGATTTTAGTTTATCATTCAGAGGTTTTCTTATTCATTTATACCGTACACGAATATGCTTTCAACCCTTCTTGCGCCAGAGTCACCCTTTACGCTCCGCGTGAAAAGACCCGGCTCTCCCAACAATAAGTTTGCCGACAAATGGTGCATAGTGTTGTATTTAAAGTCCCTCGGAAACCGGTCCCTCCGAGAGCCAGCATAAGTGCATTCCACGAACCCTTTCCGTCCAAAATACGCACGAATAATAATGTATGAAAAACGCGGGGCAAAAGCGTGAAATAACACCACCTAAGCCAGAGGAAGCTCGAAAATTTCCTCATGGCATCTACTCAAATTTTCTTTTTCTTTTTTTTTGTCTCGAATTTCCGTAATGAGATCCGGATTCCGGATCTTTGGGGGCGTAGTTTGTTATTACAGACATAACTGCTATTTGTTTTCCTTACCTTCCCAACACTTATTAATACTTTTATGCCGTTTTAAAAGTTATTTCGGATCAGTAGAGCTTCCATAACAATTTTAGAAGAAAATCTACTACATCATGATGTGGGGGCTTAATTCTATCATATGAACGGTGTTCAAACCAAGATTTTTTAATATTTTCGCTGTACGTCAAAAAAAGGGTTCGTAACAAAACTCCTTGGACGAGTGACATCGGTGACCTAAACGTGTAACTTTCCGGAGCAGGTCTTCGAATTTTGAAAACCGTGGTGGGCAATAGACAATGTACTTTTTGTGTGTATTTCATATTTATTTTTTTCCAAAGAAAACTACCCTTATGTATGTGAGATCTTTCAAGAATATTCTCAGATAGGCAAAAGGAAATCACTCGAACATTCACGAATTATTCACGAAAGTGTTTACTCACCATTATCACATAATGCTGTATTTATTCCGTCTGAAGTATAGTTAAAGAGTGCAACTTGCATTGGTGCGTTGTGTGGAGTATTTGAAAGGCCTTTCACCACCCCAAGAAAAAGTTCATTGTTCCATCCTTTTAAATGAGCAAATCAACAGATTTTAAAAGGAACGCCAGAATATTGCCAATATTTTTTCTGATTATACGAGGGCCAAGACACAACACAAGGTAACCTGAATGAGCGGTATAGTAGGAACAGTCACATGGTTGAATTTCAAACCCCATTTGAATACCTATGCAGACATTGAATTCTCCGTGCACCGAGGCAGGAATATCTTAATGTATGCCAGTGAGTCCCTGTCCCGTGCACCTCTGCCCTTAGAATCTTATCGCTACGACATCGGAATCGCCTAAATCTGTCAGCATGCCCCATTATGATCCCGCGGTCGCGGATGCTGCTTCCAGGTAAAGATCACGATATCGCGGCGGTCGCATTCGGCTGAAGATAACGGCGCCCAATGCGATTCCGCTAATGATACGTTTCAATGCAGTATGTTCCATGCCAGGTTGACAGACCCCCCGATAAATCCCCGATTTCTTCGTTAGCTCCCGCGAGGGGCCCCGTCAAAAATCGGCAACTGCGACCAACACTAACAGAATTATATTTCTAATTAATAACACGTTGAATACCAGACGAGCGGGTGATAGGAGTTGATCTTGGATCAACAACAATCAAGCCTAAAGTAATTGGCATCGACTAATCCAATTACGAGTTGTCTCGCGAATTTAGGTTGCCCTCCCCGCAAGATAATCGCCTCCCCCGGTCGCCCCTCCCCTCGCTCGCGTCTCTCCCTCTCGCCGCCCCCTCCCCCTGCGGGCGGCCGGACTCGCTTGTTTCGGAGACAAGCCTGGATATGCTCCCAATTTGCGTCCGCCGTGGATGGAGCGCGACCCCCCCCCCCCCCCCCNCCCCCTTACCGCCACCGCCACGGTCTCTGCGGGAGCTCCGAGAAGTACCGTGCTAAGGAAGAACACCGTATGAACATTCGAGAGTTGCCGGATTGCTCCGGATAAAATGTTTATTTTTGAGAAAAGTTATCAATATTTTTCTTTGAAATTTTTAGACTATTTAGATCAAATTACGAGAGAAATTCCCTGAAAAATTGAAAGGGAAATGTTTATTAATTTTCCGGAAAATTCGTGATTTATCAAAGGAAATTCGGCAACACCTGAAGGCTCATACGGCGTTTTTCCTCCGTGCGGCAGAGAACATCCTCGGTTTACGAATAATCCGGGACCCTGAACGGGAAACCGCAGACGTACCGGAATCATCTGAAGCGGGGCATTTCATATTTTTAGCCCTCAGACCTCAACCTCAGAAATAGTGTGCGTTACCAGGGGTTTGCCCCTTCGCCGCTACGCAGCCCAACCCCCAGAGTGTTGCGCAGTTAATCCTAACAGAACAGGCTCATTAAGGGGATTTCTCCTATCGGTAGCCGCGTAAAATCATGTGAATCGGCCCGGTAGATCTTAAGAACGAACTTTGTGACAGGAAATTAGGATTTACATTTTTAGAATGGGAGAGTTCCGACTTGATCACGTGATGTAAAAAAATCTATGCCATGCATATCTCCAGAATCTGAACCGAGCAAGCTCATTTAAGAAATATCGCTCGTTCATAGCCGCAAAAATCATGGAAATCGACTCGGCAGGTCTTTAGATCGGACATGACTAAAAATGGAAAATAAGGTGGTCAGGAAGCTTGTAGAAATGACGAAAATAATTATTTTCACCCCCCCCTCCCGTCACCAAGTGATATAAGTAGAATTTCAACACTCGTGCCATTCGGCACAAATAGAATTTTTAAATTTTCTGATCAGAAATATCACTTGAAAAAAATAAAAATTGTACTAATTTAAGTAGAATGTATTTACTGGCATCAGTACAGCCCCTAATGATGTGAATAGAGTTTTTACTGAACAAGTAGGAGTAGACGCACTCACCGCTTAGGGTGGTAAGAGCGTCCCCACAGCCTTAAGGATCGGTCTGGTGGAAGGGAGTAAAAAATAGTAGAGCAATTTGTGTAACATGTGCGGTTTAAATTAAAATCAAAGTGTAAATAATCTGTACATTTGTATTTAACTTAATTTCAAGGCTTGGAAGTATAAGCTGATCCCTTAGGTCCGTTTAGACTGGATTAGACAACTTCAATATGATATTTTCTACAACTTAAATGAGGCTTTGATCAATCTTATCAAGTCCAAACGGCTGTTAAAAACTTATACAATCACCCCGCAGTTCCCTGTAGTGTATATCACCAAGAGGAACTCCCCAGCGAGAGGGTTGAGGAAGGAGATTGAGGGCCATGGCTATAATAATAATTCTTGAACATTTGTGCCAAGGAAGGGAATGAAACTCATTATACAAATAGAGGCGGCGCGGTAAGGTGTTACTGAACTCGGGCGTTGGCAATTAAAATTGAGCCCGCAAGTTTTACATCAATCAGCACGGATCAATGAACCTACTCGATTTGCAGCCACCAGCGACCTACAGCGCTGCCAAATCACATCTAAAATATCAACATCTTCGGTTAAGCCTCTATAGCTAATGATTGTCTTTAGCCCGTATCATACAATCAAAGTAGAGCTCTCAAAATGGCGTCGCGTGAGGTCACGTGACCCCACGTGACTCCACTTTGAGAGCTCCACTTTGATCGTCTGATACCGGTTTTTGACGATGAGACCTTATCCGGAAAAAAGTGCTACCATTTTCCAAAGTTAATTCCGAATTTCGGAACTTTCGTAATTTCTCGGAATTTCCAGCTATCTTCGGAATTTCGGAGTTTTTCGTCTGTGTGACCTAATATTTGATCAAATTTGATCCTCGCATAACTAAATCCGTGCGTATTTCGGAATTTTCTCCGCAACTTTTGGAGATCGGAATCAATTCCGAGAACCGCGGAATCTTCGGTAAAATAAAATGTCAGCACTGTCAGGCAACTATACCTGTTGGTACCAGCAATGGTTTATATACTTTCCTTACTTTTATTGATTAACTTCTAGCATCAATATAACTTCTCCGAGAGCTCCATGCCTTGCAGAATAAACGATGTACATTTCTTAGGCGACGTGGAAACCATATAGTTTTAGCAAATGTTGGTCCCAGAACATTCTGAACTCATTAAATATGCTCTGCAAGCGCAATTTACTCACATCAGGCGTGACATAGGATGTGGATTTTTGGGTAACTTTCTAGTCACACTCTCAAAATTAATAATTCAGTTTTCATTAATTGAATGGTGCGATTATCGCAAATTTTAGACCCAATAAATCAAAGCAAGCCTTCATATATTTCTTTTCTCAGGTTAGATTTTATCGAGAAGTAGAACCTACAAATTTAAGGTTCAAAACAATTTTCGCCGCCATGTTATCTTCTTTCATAGATATTGTTTGGCTGAATCTATTTGAAAATTTTCCTGAATTTTATCGGCAGCACAAAGAAAATTCAGTGAAATTTTCGGACAGCTTTGTTGAACAATATCTTTGTAAAAAAAACAAAATGGCGGCGGGAATTTTTAAACGTCGCATGGCGCTTGTGACACTTTGGCCAGAAGGTGACGATATGAAGAATCTCCGGACTCTAATACGAAGACTCTCTAAAAATTTCGAGGAGTTACTCTGGAGTCCATTCTCGGTTAGACGGAGGTTGAGCATGGCACCAGTCATCGATTTGATGCGAATTCGTCGTCCG
>NW_017547295.1:3329762-3354108 GCF_001854935.1 Bemisia tabaci
GAAGTTTAGGTCATATGGATCTCTGAAGTTTTCAGATTGAGCATCTGAACACTTTAGGTCTAGCTGCTGAAGTTCGGATCATACATCTGAAACTTCAGTTCTTACATCTGAAGTACTTCGGTTCTCACATCCGAAGTACTTCGGTTCTCACATCCGAAGTACTTCAGATGTAAGAACTAAAGTTTCAGATGTATGATCCGAACTTCGGCAGCTAGACCTAAAGTGTTCAGATGCTCAGTCTGAAAACTTCAGAGATCCATATGACCTAAACTTCGGGTCCCACGCACGAGTTTTTTTTCTCCGTGTAGAATTTAAGATACCTATTGTGATATTTAAATAATCACTGATTTCGGAGTCGGATTTTAGCAGCGCGACGTGTTGGATTTTTTCGGAACTACAGCTGAAGATTAACCTTAATAAGCATAGACATTACAGGATACGAAGCTTAAAATCAAACAAAAGAGACCTCCGCTCATATTCTCTCAGCCGGACAATTTTTTGAAAAAGTATGAGCATTCTATCCCATTTAATTGCGCTCCTCATTATTATGGAATCAACAATTATAATGTAAATCCTCCTGATTAGAAGCCTCTTCCGCGTAGTGAGGTCAGTCCTTTCTGTCAGAAATAAAAATGTTACATCTGTGTCGATCACTATTCTCCCTAATTGGTCTTATCAAAATGCACGTCCCCTTGCGTGTTTTAACGGAGAAAATAATATTCGTTTGTTGAAAAATAATAGGATTTGGAAAATAATATTTATCATTATACTTCCTCCCGTTTCCCCTCATTTTCGTCCTTCTCTCAACTCTGATTCCCCTTCTACTACTCTTCATCTGTTATTATTTTACGTTCGCATTTAATCCTTATTAAAGTACTTCCAAATTTCAAACGGGCCTGTTGCAACTTCTGCTAGAGCAAAATTAAGAGTTGTGTCTATCAATAAGTGTCTCAAAAATCATGATGAGAGCATTGGCAAAGTTTGAAATGCACACCTAACTTCATAGTCTGCGTAAGAAATGTGCGTTTTTTTAGCCTCCCGCCTCAAAAACGATGTTACGGCACAGGTGAACATTTCGTTAGAAATTTCGCGCTATCCAACCCCTGTGCACTAGGTTGACACACAACATTCAACATGGCCGACACCAATCCGCCAAAAAAAATATGCTTGGACGAGATTCTAACCATTTGTTAACAACCCAGCGTGTTTTCTGTTTCATTCACGAGTTTCTCGCGTTGAAAAAGATTCGCTTTGGTTGACCTCGTGCTTCCCATTGCGATTTGTGCGCGGAAGCATCTGCTATTTGGGTTTTGCTATTGTGAAAGGGTTAAATGAAATGACTTCTCTAACGAAATTTTTACCTGTGCCGTAGTATCGTTTTTGAAGCGGGAGGCTCAAAAAAACGCAAATTTCTTACGCAGATTGTGAAGTTAGGTGTGCATTTCAAACTTTGCCAATGCCCACATCGCCATTTTTGAGACATCTACTGGTAGAAACAACTATTATTTTTGCTCTATTAAAAGTTTGCAACAGGCCAATTGAGTGAAACAACTGAAGTATATGTTACTGTTTGCGACGTTCCATAATCAGCCTAAATTTTTGCATACACTGTTACAAACTTTGGAGTGAAATCCAGAGTGCCTTTCATCCGGGAGCCTATTAGCCCCCGGAAAACCAAGAGCACAATGAATGAGGAGTGAAATGCCCTTCGCAAGAGCAAATGTAATTCCTGAAAAAGAGTCCTCCCTGTGAGAGCGGGGTCTACTCAACTAAAAGAGTAGACTCCTCTTTGCACTCATATCACTCCGGCTTGTCACAGGGGAAAATAGGCTACGTAGTGAAAATCACTCCAGACCTCACCCCGAGATATCTAACAAAGTAATTTAGCATTTTTATATACACTACATAGTCCTTTCAATTATAATGGCTCATTATGTCTGTCTGATAGCTAATTCAGACGCAATCTGTTTCATTGTTAGGTGCACGGGCCAGGTACTTGCAGGTGCACGCATAGCCCCCGGGCTCTGCAAATACGTGATAATGAAACGCGTGCATTGTAGTATGCGTGTACCCCTGGCGATAAAGCAATAATATCCATCCCATATAAGTGCTTATTAATTTATTAGGGTCAACAGTTTCTGCGATTCAACCCTGGCATGCCCCCCCCCTCCCTGGCGGCCGCTCCGTTCACGCTGCGCTAACCCGCCCGCGTTGCTAATACTCGCGGTCAAATCCGCTGGGCTTTCGACGCCTCTAAAATAACCACTAATCATTCCTCGTTTTTTACCAGCCGGGGAGAGGATGTTAAAAAGTTTTCCGGATTTTCACAAGCCAGCGCAAGTTCATTTGGCATCGAGATCATCGAATACCTGTACTGTACGAATAACTGTAACAACTTTTAACGAGGCAAAGTTACAGAACTTGGATTCCGTTCCGCGGGGAGGTCCGGCGTGCGGATATGAAATATTTCGGCCTTTTACGCGTGTTTCTCCTTTCTGTAGTTTACCGTGATTTCATAATTTGCCGTTCGTTGACTGCGACTTTTTCTCTCGCTCTTTTCAAACGGTTCTGGATAAAATGCCCGTGGTAGTATGAAAGGGCTGATAACTTTGTGGAAGGCAAACGTCATCAAAGATTAAAAACTTTTGGGATTTATTCGGACCTGACATTTTTGTAATTTAATCTTCTCAATTCAGTTTGAGTAGAGGATAACTATCTTTTATCTTCCTTTGATATAATTTGTATTTGATCGGCATATTTTCATGATTTATGTGTTTAAGCCTCCTTACAAAATTTAAGAAGCGATGTGCATCAAGGCCATCAAACAAGGCGAGGAGACAGATGTCAGTATAACGTCCATGCGATGTCATCGAAGTGATGAATTTTAATATCTATGACAGTATTATACTTACAATGAGTACTCTATGTAATGTTTTAACTTCCGTTTCGTTTCATTTCGGTCTTCGTTTTTTGTAATCACTTGATGATGACTGAAAAAAGCCGAAATGGTCAGCGTCTTTTGAGTTTTAAGTTGACAACCAACATTTCACATCGAGCAAAAAAGGAAAAGTGCTAAGCTAGAATGAAACATGTTTTTGCCCACTATAATTTTATGATAAAGTACGAAGACAAAATCCGACCAAGAGTTAAAGCGTGTAAAATGGGTTTCGAAAGCTCCTAAAATTAATTTCGCACGTTGATCCGAACTCGTGGGAGAATTTAAGTGCGAATGTTGGTTAAGAGGAGTTGTTATGAAATCTTTGCCACCTGGAGCTCCGAGCTCGTTGAAATTCCGAAGGCGCTGCACGTGTTTGCCAAGAGCGGGAAAGTTGACAGGAAGTCAGACGCTGGTCCACATGTTGTCACCCCTCGACGCTAGGCGTATCTCGATTTCCGCACACGAGCCCCAGAAAGCATAGGTTCACATGTAAGACAGGGCTCACGCGAAAATCCAGATACGTTCTTTCGTCAGACGCTCGAGGATGTGACTCGAGTGTTGAAAGCATAAAAATGATAATTTCCCGCCAAATGTGGGTCTGGGTATGTGGGCCGAGGGGTACGAATACTTAATTGAAGTAAATAATTGAATGATTAAATATTCATCGATAGTGGGGTCATCCCGCGGATACCAAGTGCGCGAAAACAGGGCGGAATTAATATCAAACGAAAGTACCAAGTCCAACGAGATCCGGGGGGAGGGGGGCGCCGCCGCACAGTGGATCCAGCCAATTAGAGAGGTTGCACATGAAATTTTTCACTATTACTTAAAATTCTGATGTTTATTTCGCCACATTTTAAATTTTAAGGGGTGGTTTCAGAAAAAGTTTTTGAAAGGAAACCAATGAGACTACTTTTAGAACATTGAATTTTTGTGTAAACGAAGTTACACCGGGGAAAAAAAACACATTGGATCTAGGGTCCAGACTCTTAAAAACATCGACAAGAAAAGATACTCTCGATTCAATCGGATTTTTGCTTAGATTAAGAACCAAGCCTCTTAATTTGAGCGGATTTCCTTTTGATTTAAGCCTAAATCTGATTAAATCAAGAGTATTTTTCCTTGTCGATGTTTCCAAGAGTCTGGACTCTAGATCCAATGTGTTTTCTTCTCATTGTTGTACGCAATTTAATCTAAAATATCTGAAAATTTAAGAAAATTTAATGTAAGCAAAAATCTGACTGAATCAAGAGTATTTTTTCTTGTCAATTTTTTCAAGAGTCTGGACTCTAGATCCAATGTGTTTTTTCCCAGTGTATAAGCTTTTAAAGTTTCCCAATTTTGTCCGACCTCTTCTATCGACTCGATCCGGTGTGCGGCGTTCGATCCGCGGAAGGGGAAAGCGTAGCCACCCGCTTCCGACGCCATTTATGTGCCAAGTGTGAAATTGTACGCTCGCGATCCTCTCCTCTGCCGCCCGGGCCGCCCGGCCCTATGTATTATTTACGCTTGCTTATTTGTGCCAATTTATGTTTATTACTCGGCACGGCACGGCGCAGCGCGGGGCGTGTGTGTGTGTTCGGAAGGGGGGGGGGCGGCGGCGATCCGGGCCCGGCAACGGATCCAGAGACGCTGGCGCACGAGTGTATATGTGTTACGCTTGATGATTATTTCATGAGTCGTAAAACAAAATAAAATGACGGCGTAACTACAATGTAATGTTGAGACGTGATTTGAGAAGATAAGACGTGAGCGACTCGAGCCCAGATCCGACTTTTAAATAATTGATCGCGCGGCTCCCGGATTGAACTCTGGAACACGGCCACGCTCCCACTTCGATCCTCGATACATCGATATAATCGATGTATCGCGTCCACCCTTCGCCCGTCGTGTGGAATTCCTCCGCCGACCCTCCTCGCCCGTCCAGTGGTGTCTGATATTTAAACCTATGGGAAAGGATCGATAAACAGGGTGTTCGCAACGAACATCTTAATAATCGATTCTTTACCACAGCTTCAAACGGGGAAATATCGATACTCGAGTCAGTGGCGTGGCATGCTTTGCGATCTATCGATATTTCCCCATTTGAAGCTGTGGTGAATAATCGATTATAAAGGTGTTCGTTGCAAACGCCCTGTTTATCGATACTTTTCCATAGGTTTAAATGGCCCATCAATCGATATATCGCAAAGCACGCCACGCCGCTGAATCGAATATTCACGCCTCGCCACTGCACCCGTCTAATCATCGCTACAAATTCAAATCGGCTCCTCCCACTCCTACTTGTTGGTACAAGTTTGTTTCCACGCCACTCGGCTACAAGTATCATGGGACGAGTATCGATGTATCAATGTATCGACGTCCAACCGGGCGGGAAGACGAAAGAGAAGGAGCGAAGGAAAAGTAGCTGCTCTCCTTTTCCGGGTTTAACTTTCCCGCTTTCCCACCCCGACCTCCTGGCCTCCCTTCAACTACCGCCCGGCGAATGCCGAGCATTTAATTTACCGGGATACTGATTTCATTTGCTTGTTTCGCCGGGGAAAGAAAACAAATCCGCTCCACACGTCAATCGCTGCGGTTTTCGACGGCCTTTTATCAAAACCCCTCCGGATTAGCTCTTACACGCTCGGATTGGGATGCGGGAGGGTTGGCGGGTCCTCCGCGGAATCAATCCGCCGCCAGAGTTTCCCTCTTCGCTACCGACTTAATTCCAGCTGGGAACCGTTGAGAGTGGGTGGATACCGTGATAATGGCATTACCCTCCGAGAGCTACCGATTCAAACTAAGTTCTAATTTGCCGAGGAGAAAAAAACGAGTGCCGAGCACAAAAAGGATAAGGAAGAATACTGCCGTGCTGAGGAAGAACACCGTATGGGACTTCAGACGTTGCCAAATTCCCTTTGATAAAACGCGGATTTCCTGGTAAACTTCTGAATATTTCCCCTCCAATTTTTCAGATAAGTTTCACTGAAAAAAAAAACACATTGGATCTAGAGTCGAGACTCTTAAAAACATCGACAAGAAAAAATACTCTTGGTTCAATCGGATTTTTGCTTCAATCAAGAACCAAGCCTCTTAATTTGAGCGGATTTCTTTTTGATTTAAGCTTAAATCTGATTGAATCAAGAGCATTTTTTCTTGTTGATGTTTTCAAGAGTCTGGACTCTAGATCCAATGTGTTTTTTTTCCCCCCAGTGTTGTACGCAATTTAATATAAAATATCTGAAAATATCAAGGAGGAGTATTCTTAAATTGCGTCCAAAATACATGTTTTATCAAGGGACATTTGGCAAGTTTCGGATGTTGTACGGCGTTCTTCCTTAGCATGGCAGAATAGGAGGGTTTCCAGCTCGCGACAAACTGGTTTCTCTCGTCTCATGAATATGGGCCGAAGCGGGTCGTCCAAAGGCTGATTTCACGATAACAGGAATGGTCATGTTGCCATGGGCTGTGAGCAACGTGGGGCGAAACGATTAAACATATAGGTTTTATGTTGAAAATAATGATGACCCTGAGAACTTGTCCATGCAAAAAAAACTTTACAAATAACCGTCATTTTTAAAAATATGAGACCTTTAAGACCGAAAATGTCAAGTCAGTGACGCGTCGCCAACTACGATTTTGAAGAAAAAGAGTAATTTTCGGCAATAATTTCGCCATTATCAAGAATTCTCCAGCGGGTTTTTTCGAAAAGAGTTTACAATTTTCATAAAAATTGCAATATTGAACTAAAATTTTGATTCTTAAGCGAGAATTGTCATTTGAAAGGCGTGTCGCCACAATTAGCAACTTAATTTGCATCTAGCATCTAGTCCAATGTTTATCTCGCCAGATAGAGCTAGGAATGCCAAAAATTTCATTGAATTTATTGTTTGCCGAACTCTACTTGAGGAAACTATTACTGGGAAGTCGTATATATTTACACGAAAAACTTTATTTTTGAAGAAAGCTGGTGATTTAGAGGGATGCAGCACTAATTTCTCAGTCCTCTAAATCCTTAATTTAAAGGAAGTCACCAAAGTTTAAAAAACTTTTTAGGCTGCACTAAGTGTACCTAGTAGCTCAAGAATTGCCTCTTTCATCTTTTCTCTCATCTTTTATTTCAAGATTTTAGTTATCGGTTACAGTGTTTTGGTTAAGCAGTCCCGCGCCCATAGGAGGAGCTGATACCTGACTCAATATACATATGACTTGGTTGTTAATCATTATAACTTGGTACTAAATCAAAATAGTTCAAAGCTGGAAAAAGGTTGTTTAATACCGTGGTGGTTTAGGTGTTTAGGTGTCCGTTTAGGTGCCGTGCCACGCTGCGGCGCGGCGCGGCGGGTGAGATCGACCAGCGCGACTCGCGCATTGGCGCTTACAAACCTAACTCACGCTTTGCGCAATGCGTGAAGTATCCTTGTTAGGTTTGTAGGCGCCAGTGCGCGTGTTGCACTGGCAGCACGCGGCTCCGCTCTGTATTAAGCTCTAATATTTAAACTCCAGGTTTTATCCTTCCAAGTTTTATCTTTTCTATCATCTTTTATTTTAAGATTTTAGTTGTCGGTCATAGTGTTTTGGTTAAGCAGACCCACGCCCATAGGAGGAGCTGATACCTGACTCAATATACGACTTGTTTGTTAATCATTATAACTTGGTACTAAATCAAAATAGTTCAAAGCTGGAAAAAAGAAGTTAAATACAAATAAAAGTAAATAATGAAATCTGGTTAAAAGTTGGTGCACTTTTATTTTTAAGGTGTTGCACACATTTCAGCTATTCCTGTTATCGCGAAATCACCCTAGTGTTCACGAGGGACAATGAGAAACTTGAGCGATTCAAAGGTGGAAGAATAAATAGACGGGTAAGTGCAGGTTTATAAGGGACAAATTAAGTGTTTCATTTATGAAGAAAAAAGCGAAGCGGAAGAGGAAAATCATCCCTGCAGCTTGATTTCCTTGCATTATTTTTAACGAGGCTCGAAGGACGCATTCAGACCCTTTCCGAAACACGCGCATTGTCGTTCACACGGGACCGTTATAGTGCGACCGTTTCTCTCGAAAAATGAATTTTTCCGTCTAGTAAAACCGGGAGAATAAACCGTGCAAGTTTTTATTCCTTCCATTCTTTAATTCAATAATAATCCTTTTGGCAAAAAAAACCTGCCGTAACTAAAACTGGGATTTTTCGTGCAGCGAGGAGTCAGATTTGGTCATAATTTCTTTTTTTTTAAATTCATTTTAAAGCAATGCAAAATATACATTATCTTTTTACGTACATAAAACCCGCTTTCATAGCGCTCTTTGGCGCTCTGCGACACCCAGCCGCTAAAATCCACTATCCTCCCAAAGCCCTTCAGAGAGTTGGCACTCCCTAAAACCCCCCGTCGCCACCCTTTTACTGGGCGTCCCCTTCGTCTCCTTCCAGGAGAAACGAAATCAAGTATCTTCTTCGGCAGCCTCTCATCCGTCACTCTGTTAACATGACCATACCAGACATGCTGTTTGGCCATGATCGATTACGATGTCATTTTCGATTCCCATGATCCGACGCACTCTATCAGTAAACGGTCCAGAGATCTTCTAGAAATTCTAGTCGACCTTATCCAAAAAGTCCATCTCCGTTGCTCTTAGCATACCCTGTGTCCGTTTCTTTAACTGCCGAATTTCACATCCATATGCACAAATACATTATCTCCTATTCATATATTCTAAACTATAAGGATCAAAATTTAATAGGTAGAAAACTTCTAATTTCAACTGTTGGACAAAAACAGAGTGTGAGGATTTGAACGTTCAATATTTTGATCAATTATTCACGTTTAAAGCCTCGATCAAGAATGTTATTAGTTCAAAATTAGTAGAATAACAATTAGTTCAAAATCGTTACTCGGCCTGAATGTTGATTCCTGTGCTTCCAATATTCTCATCGGAAGAAAGAAAAGGGCAAGCGCCGCACAGTGGATCGAGTCAGTTAGAGAGGTCGCACATGAAATTTTTGACTAAAACTGCAAATTTTGACGTTTATTTCGTCACATTTTAAATTCATAGGGGTGCTGCAAAGAAAGAATTTCAGGAAAAAACCAATGGAACCACTATTAGAACCTCAAAATTGTGTATAAACGGAGTTATAAGCGTTTAGAGTTTCCATATTTTGTCCGACCTCTCCTATTGACTCGATCCACTGTGCGCCGCCCCTGTAGAATGGAGCGAGAAACGGCAACAAATCGCAGAGGCGGATTCGACCTGATTCAAACCCGTGCTTTAAAAATTTACAACTTAATCTTGAGCAACTCTCTTTGGCTCTCCGTTCTTGAGACGAGAATCAAGTACTATCGACGAATTTATTCACTCGCGCGGGCCATGAGTTCTCCACTGTGCGACTCTGCACTGCATCCGCGTCGGATTCGAATGGTCACTTATTTGAAAGGCAAGAACGGAAATACATATCCACGGAGGGACAAGTCGAGATACCACACCTTTTTTGCCGCGTCGGAAATTTCTCGCAGTTCTTATTTTATTGCAGACTAACCATTTTCCATTCGTGAAATTTTTCATAAGATTTCTCTGGAAACGTGTAAAAAGGTTCGTCAGTTTTTTTTCGGGAAAATTAAATAAGGGAGCTTATATAAATTATGTAACGCACTTTTTTGGTATTTTCAATCCCTCCTCTCCCTCCTCCCCTCGTAACGCTTTGTGACGCAATCCCGGACCTCCTCAATATGACCAAGTGACGGATCAATCCATCCCTCCTTGAGGGCCTTAAAATTGCGGAAAACTGTTGAAGATATAGCGGGATAAAATGTAAACTATTTTTGATTGCATTTTTGTAGTATGCCTTCCGGGAGTCATGTGGCAATAGAGATACGTCCTTACGTCAGATGAGCAACGCAGTGGCGGTTTTGCAATTCGGCAGCACGGCTTTTTTACCCCATTTAAAGCCATTAAAAATATCGATACAGGCGAGGCCAGCTACCTCTTCAAGAATCGATTGTTTTTCATACATTTAAATAGAGGAAAAACAACGTTGCCAACTTTGAAGAACCGCCACCGGAGCGACGAACTGTGAGGAAGAAGGATTTACAAGTCGGCGGCGGGGAATCCACTCCGGGCAGGGTAGGCCAGTAATCCGTAACGTTTAACTTTTCGATCGGAATGACGCGGGGCGCAGTGCGCAACGCTATCATATGCAGATTATCTCGACATCACATCAAAACGTGTGCGATTCAGCGATATTCACCGGTTTTGTTCTGTTTGGTCACCAAAGGCCTAATCACCAGCGCAATCGGTGCTTTGTCGTCACCCTAAATTGGACCGAATGCCATTCCGGCCGTTTGTTATGAGTCCGGACTTTGTTCTCGGGGCTTTGCGGCGCTCAGCAATTTGTGGCCCCGATTTTCAAAGGATCCCCGTGCCAAAACCTCACGGTCGGTTCCGAATGACCATTTGTAAATAAACTCTGCTTATAACGTGGTCTGCGAGAAGCCGTTTAAATCGAAGAGAAAAATATTTACAAAAAACATTTTCTCCCATGCATCAAACGCTCGCGTGTCTTTGCACCTAGTCGTTTGGCATTTTAAGTGACTTAAATGTTGTGAATTTGCAAACCTAAACGAGCTGTCCCCACACATTCACCCTTCATCTGTAGAAAAAAATAAGCAAAAATCCTCGGCCGTAAGGGAACGCTGAATTTTGATCGGATTCGAGTCTTCTGAATCCATAGCTTTCGTGAAAGTTTCAGTAGATTAAGGCGACCGTAGAGATAAATTTCTTTCAAATACGTATGAAGGTGATGGTAGAAGTGTTAAAAAACAGAAGTTCTTATTTGAATTCACGGAAAAGCGTTGATAGCAGATCGACCTGCTGAAAAATACAACCATTTCAAAGCACGGCTGGCTGCTCTTGACTAATCTTCAAGATAAAGGCTATACAATGCCCTTTCGAAATTTTGCTTGGTTCACTTAGTGTCTGCATTTATTTTGAGGTTCACAATTGGGTAAAAATAGCTTCCCACGCGTCGAAAATAGTACCACCCACGGAGATCGTCGTAAGCGCATCAGTTTCCTCCGGAATCCAGCAGAAAAGAGGGTGGAGCATCAGCCACCTACTCACAATCAGCTAAATTGAGAAAAGTAAAAAGTATGGTGAGGGAGTAACTGCAAAAACGAGAATTTCAAATTGCGATAATGTAGACTTCCTCTCATATATTGCTTTTTAAATGGAAAAATGATTAATGTCATTCTTTGATAACTTCCAGGGTCCTACTTCCTGTTTGAGGAATAATCTATGAAAATGTAAATCATATGATTCAATGGATTATACTAATTATCATGGTCATTGAGTTTGAGCTATATTTCATTGTGTGAAATCCATAAAGCACCATATACAAATTATTTTACCATCGAGTTTATGCTTTTGATTAACTATTTCTTCCGCGATGGACGATTTTTCTGCAGAAAAAGTATCCAGAAAATTAATGGAAAATAACAACATCTATTACATGCAAATATCAGGTTAAACCATTCAACAAAATAATGATACAAAAAAAATCTGAAGGCTTTGAATGTGAATGAACGATCAAAATCATATTTTCTGCTAAGTTTGAAATCAAGATCATCTGTAGTTTTCTGAAAGTTAGATGTTATGAAGATGTGAATCCAATTTTTAATAAAGGCGCACATTTTCCTCGCAATACACGAGGAATGCATTTCACATCAAATTTTACAACCCATCGTGGATCCTGCTCATTTTATTCGGTGCCAACGAATTGAGAGGTTTCTCAGAGTTAATGAAATGAGCATTGCTCGTCATAGTAATTCCGGCCGGGATGAGAATTGAGGGGGAGTCAGTCCAGGTATTTAATTTGAATTATCTCGAAAGGGGGCTCCACTCTCGTAAGTGCAGACCTGCCTGAGTAAATAGAAGCACATCCTGAGTTGAATAGTGATTTTTGTGGTTTACACTTACGAAGTTTTACATGACTCGCCAAGACCCAAATTTTAAGGGGCAAAAAGTGTAAGTCACGTGGCCGGAGAGTATGCTTCACCGACCAACATTTTGGGATATGAACGACCAAATTCCCCGTCTGAATACGTATGCGTTAGCACGTTTGAGCAGAGTAATAATTACGCTATTGCAATTCTGAGGAGACGGGAGTTATTCCAAGTAAACATTTGACCTTATTTCAGTCTCCGTGAATAATACTCCCGGATCTCATAAATTCTCAAAGTTGTGTTTAATGACAGTTTTAGAAATATTATTACTGTCATTTGCATTCAATGGTGCTAAAAGGGAGTTTTATGGGAGAAAATGTGGGAAGAGCTCATTTGTGGAATTATTCGGATTTGGCTAACATTATCATTATTTTTCATCAAGGCGGGGCACGGGGCAGAGGCACACACCAGCAAAATACGGAAGTTGATTATGAATGCGCCATGGAGGATATCTGTTTAATGAAAGGGTCATGCATGCCCCACGGTCAGCCGCTCCTCTGCCCGTTATTTTGGGAGCAAGCCCAGGGATCCAGGGATCCCTTTCACGGTCCCAAGGTACCCTCCTCAGGCTCCACACCGGATTCTTCCCGCGAGTTCCCATCCTGGGGAAACCTAGGGAGCTCGCTATCTCGATTCGGGCGCCATCATCCGTTTTTTGTCTGTGGCTTACTTCCTTCCGCCTCCTCAGAGCCACCCCTCCGCATCACTCGCTCCTCTTATCGATGTTTGCTCTCATTCTTAACTGAGGGGCTAATATTCCTTTCTATCTGCGAGGGTAAAGTTGGGTCGACGACGGCCGAAGGATTTCTTTCTACATTTTTCTGACCCAGCACCTCGCTCTCAATTGATCTGTACACTTGGGGCTCATACAAGGATATCGACGGTGAAACTACCAAACCACGTATCTCGTTTGCGGTGTTTAAAAATCTACGCTCACATTTTATTTTTTTGAAGTAGACCAAATCAATATCATTCCTTGAAATTTTCACGGAATTTTCTCCGCACGAAGCGGAAAAATCACAGAAATTTTCAAGACTGGATGTTAAGTAGTTTTTCATTTAAAAAATAAAGTATGACAGGAAGTCTGCGACGTCGCAAACCGAGATACGTGGTTTGGTAGTTTCACCGTCGATATGTCGGGAGCCGAGATGTAATATTTATCTTGGACATTATTTCAAAGGAAAACTTTCCAATGCGATAATTTGTCGGCACACGATGTCTACTGTATAAACATGTTTATATTATTCGGCAATATTTTTTTTTTAAAATACAAAACCCCTTGTCCCCTTGCTCTTGCCGTTCCTTTCTATACTTCTTCTATTTTCTTTATATGTTAAGAAGCGATTGATAATAATGGACGGTCATAAGACATTTCGTCAATGATTTTTTGTCCGTGCACCTGTTATTTCTAGTAGATTACGTCCATGCATTTTTTTGGCAGGGGAGTTTGGTCCACCTACCAATTCAGACCCAAAGTTAATTGGTCCATGTGTAATTACAAACGAAAATTGCTCGCGACGTTTTTGGATGAACATGTAAAATGTCTCGGAAGGATGACTCGAAGGAACTCGAAGTTTTTTTGTCTGTTTGATCCAATGGAGAAAAATATACTGTTGAGATTTTTGGTAAAAATGGGGGAGCGTCAATTCCATGGGGGGAAAATTCACTTAAACTCTCTACACCTTTTCAGTGCAACAGGACTTAATTATCTTTCAAGAAAATCACATCTTGTTATACCTGAACGGAATAAACCTTTTCATTGGCCTCAGATGAAGGCTCTTAGGTTTTTCCTGTGTACGATAATTTCGCTACGGCACCGGCGTGCCGCGGCGCTTTAAGCTATACTATTTCACCACGGAGGTGTTGCACCGTACCATACGAGATTCAAAGCACCCGAACGTATCATGATTGGTGGCACGAAGCTTCCTTGCAAATTAAATCGAGTGACGACGATAAAAGAGAGCGGTATTCGAAAACCTTACTAAGTCCTAATATCCGTAATCAATAACGTTTCGCATGATTTTTAAACTACATTGGAGGAAAAAGTGGCTTGATTCAAACAGAAATACGCTCAAATTCACCGCAAAGAAGATTTCCTTTTGAATCAATAAAGAAAATAATTCTCGTCTAAAGAAGAAAAGATGCGTATATAAAAATAAAAGTCACTTACATCAAGCAGAAACCCGCTTTCATTCAGCGATTTTTTATTTTTGATTCAAAATAAAATATTCTTGGAGGCATATTTAAGAATGTTCCTGCCTAGATTGAGTCACTTCTTTCTCTTATGAAATTAAAAAATTATGCTAAAAGTTATTAAATGCGGATGCTAGGACTTCGCAAAATTTTGGACCACCTCTCTCTTTTTGTGCCGTAGTATCTTGATTTATTTTGCGAGGAAAGCTACTAAATACTCCTAAAAGATGCCTGTCATTCTTAATATATTAAATCACCCTCAATTTCGTATGATACTGTGCAACACCTCTGCTGTGAAATAGTACGCTGCGGCGCAGCGGGCGAGATCGACCAGCGCGACTCGCGCATTGGCGCTTACAAACCTAACAGAGATACTTCACGCATTGCGCAATGCGTGAGGTATCCCTGTTAGGTTTGTAGGCGCCAGTGCGCGTGTCGCGCTTGCAGCACGTGGCTTCGCTCTGTATTAGGCTTTAACATTTAAACTCACGGAGTCAGTGTTTTCAACTCATGATTTTGAATTGTTTGCACACTCTGCATGGATTATTTTCATTTAAATTGATGAAAATATAATATGTACTAAAGAAAAATATAATGTGTGTCTTGTAAGTAATAAGGCGGTTCCGTGTCTAATTTTATGATTTTCAAAGCGTTTTAATGTTTTCTTTTGTATTTTGTGCTTTTACTGTGCTACAGCGTGGTATGCGCGCAACCAAACACTCAAAATTGGACGTATTTGACTCTAAAAGATCGATGTGCAAATGAGTTAAAACCAAAGATTGTGTGCCTCTTGGTTTTTCCCCCTATTTTATTCCTATTTGTATAGTTTCATTCAACACAACTACGGCTCATTGATTTCAATATCGATGCCATTACTTTGAAAAGGTTTTATAAATATTTGCCACGCTTTAAAAATGTAAACGTTTTTAAAATGAAGTAATATTTTCAGTAAAAAAGAGGTTTATATAAATTAGATTTTTTATCGAAAATTGTAAGCATACAAATAAAACCAAATATTCACCAATGACAACTCGAAAAAATGAATCAAAAGAAGAAAGTAACGTTTTACACAAGGACGTAAACTACCGGACAAAACAGGTGCGTGGACCAAGCATCGTTCATCTAATGGACATGAGTGCACCTGAAATACTAATGTTTTCACAATTAATTTCCATTGATGGCTAAAGTCGGAACGTGCGTATCTCTGATTTTTGCTCAAATTTTGTTTTTTTTTTTCAAATAAAAGTGATCAACAGTTTCCCTGGTTATTTTTGGTGAATATATTTCATTCATTCAAATAAAGTTACAGAAAATTCCAAGGAGATTTTTTGGTTGAATTCCATTCAAAATAGAACGTAGTCGGAGATTTTAAAACGCTGTAATGCAGATACACATTTTTTCACTTTACCTATCGATTTCTTGAACTTGTTTCAAAATGTGTTGTCTTAAATCCGTACAGTCTAAATTATTCCGTGTTGGAAAAAAAGTCCCTGTTTCGGAATACTGGTTGATACCGTGGAAATGGATGTTTTTTCGGAGGAGAACATTGTAGTATCGAAAGTCACGAGTGTCTCTAGAACCCGACCAAGAGCAAACGAGACGAGGCACTGAATCACTCGCAGAACGAGGAGCTGAAGAATGAAAATAGGACGGAAAGATGGAGTACAAAAAGGGACAGGAAATTTTCAGTTTCCGGCAGTAAAAGTAGAGAATCGCTGAAAGGAGAGACAGCGATTCGTGCTGATTGCTCTCAATTTAAAAGAAACTTAAACAAAAATGAAGGACGGGCTCAAAAGACGAAAAACAGCGAAACTCGGAGGAAAATCAAAGCGAGTTTTGGTCGATACAAGGTTGTGAAAGGACTCGGCGAGGAAGCGAGACTATAAATCGCCGGATATAAAATTACTTCATTGCTTCGGGGGGAACTGGGAAGTCTCCTCGATAGGTTCCCCTTGGATGTGTCTCGCAACGGAACACTTGATTACCCACTTTTATTTTTTAATTAAATTATCATCTATTGTGCGCCGCCGTTCTTCATCTCAGGCCCCCTCTCCCTCCGAGCCGTCCCTAATTTTTTAACAGCACCGCTTTCACTTTGTTTTCCTCCCAGATTTTTCTCCCGCGCTTTTGTTCGACCCGAGAAGTGGTTTTACGAGCGCCTCAGCCCCGTATTTTTCCTATTATCAATTTCTGTTCACTCATCGTCAGTTTTTTGCCTTTTGTTTCGTCTGAAGCACCCGTCACTTTCGGTTGATAACAAACAACTTGTTGGTGACACCGAACATTATGAGACCAATATCGCAAGGTTTTTTTAAAAACGTAATTTTAGATCGCGTTAAGCAGAATAGAACCAAGCCACAACGAAACAAAGTGAAGTTGATTTAACATTCTGGGTGTAAAAAAAGTGTTAGAGAACTCACAAAATGCTGAGTTATACCCGCTACAGCAGTTAGGTCTACATCTTGACATTGCTATAGTAACTTTTGTAGCGGTTAATTCAGTATTTTTAAATTCTTGCACACTTTTTTTACATCCGGAATGTTAAATCAACTTCACTCTTTTATCGGTGCACATTAGCTATTGCCGAATTTAAGTAGGCCATTTTAATTTTTTACAAGAGAGCGTTTTTGCGGATTCCTTTGAAAATTTTAGAGAATTTGCTTCGCACTATGCAGAAAATTCACTGTTTGCACCAAAATCCGGACAACCGTTTTCATGTAAAAAACTAAATTACCTAATTAAATTTGGCAACGGCTGATGTGACTTGGTTCTTTTCTGCTTAACGCGGCCCATTTTATCTTGCCTTCAGGTGGCTTTTCCACAAGAACCGGAGGTTGAATCTTTCGCACATTGGCATTAGTTCCTGCTTTGGCGTTGAACCCTTCAGTTGTATAAATGTAAGGACAATTTTTCATCATCATCGAAAAGTTATGATCACGAAATTACAAACCAGTGCTGGTGCATGCACTTGAACCAACTCTTTTTTCCGCACAAAAATTTGGATTTATAGATTTTCCTAGCCTCGGTGTTATAACGCATGCTATGATGAGCATTTTTGCATAGAGCTTGAGAATTATCGTATCCATTTTCTTTCCGCTTTACTGACCCAGTATAAGTTACATTACGAAAATAAAATACGATATGATCAACAAGACAGTTTTTGTATCGACAAATAGACGAATGTCATCTAATCCGCCTCTTTTTATTATAAAACTTGGTGGAATTGATAAATCTAGAGGAACAATTTCTGGACAATTCACGCACAATTGAAAACATCAAAGTCTTTGAAAATTGACTAAACACAGCATAATAACAGCGGTTTTTTATCAGGTATTATCTACTTTGAAAATATTCTATAGTAGATTCGTTCTGATCAGTCTTACAATTACATATTTCATACCTCTCTTTTCTATCCTTACATATTAACCTTAAGTCCGTCCCATATTTTTTACACATCGTATATAATAGTTATTAACTGTCTACAAATACTCCGGAGTAATACAGATCTTCCGTAAAAGTTCCCATGATAAAAGGCTATAGGGAGATGACATTTTTTTATCGTGTTTTTATTTTATTTTATTTTTTTTTTTTCTACAAAAACAAAAAACTAGACGGATTGAAATAAACCGCCGAAAGCACGGTTGAGCATCTGAAGGTTTCGAGGCTTATCAAATTAATTCAGACTTTGAAAAATGAGAGGTTTATATTGCCATTTTACCCAAAGCGAACAAGACCAAAACATTTCACATGCTGTTTACAGGGAGAATAACCGTAAAGAGTCCGCAGCCGGAGCGAATTTTTAGCATTTTCCGAGAGCATTTCCAGTGCGGCAGTTTGAATAAAAATTTCATGTTGGTAAAAGTCAGTTGATTGTAACCCAACAGTGATTTCAGGGCCTGCTCTTTAGAGCCACGCTCGACACCTCAGTTTAAAACCTATCGCGCCACTAAGCTGCGTCCGGCAAAACAAAATGGGTCCGGACGGAAATGCGCCCGTGTTTACCCTGTCCTTTTAAAGTGCTGACACAATTTACATAAAGTTTAAAACACCAAGAGCACCCTGTTGCCTATTTTCCGGGAGAAATGCGCAAAACCCAATCGCACCACCTGGGAATAAAAACAGTTGCAATAACACAACGACGCCGCAAGTGCGATTATAATGATGTGCAGCGGTGCCGCCGCTGGTTACGTGACACAAGAAGAAGGTGCCGTGACGGCGTGACGCCCCCTTTCCTTCGTCTGGTCCATTACGATGGTCACTTGGAAGTGACGGTTATGCTCCGTGACTTGGGGAGCTTGAAAGCAGAGACAGAGGCACCAAGTAGAAACAGTAAAGTACTCATGAATACGGTCCATCCCTCCTTTTATATTCCTCGCCTCTGTGAAAAAGAGGATAGATGAGGGTCTGAGTTCCTCTCTAATCCTCCTTTTGACCTCTGCGTTCAAGTTGGGAGCGAAATAAAGGAATATGGCCGTGACACGAGATTATATTGGAGTGACCGCCAGCCATGTGAGTCCAGATACATTAGTCTCAATTGTAAATGACTCAAGCGAGAAGTCCAAGATGCACCGGACCGCGGAATGCTGACTGGGCGCAGCGTCCAAAGTAGAAGTTACAACTCAAACTTTTCATGCCGTTACACACCGATGGACAATTTTGTGTTCCGCAGTGATTCAGCTGACACTTTGTTTCCTCGCACGACTCACGTGCTGTCAGCGTTGCTCGCAGTAATTATGCTTTCTGCAAATGAATAGCGTAAAATATTTTGGGGATCGCTCAGCTTACACAGGAGTGCGCTTTTTCTGTTATTTTCCAATACTGAACAATTATCTCCGAGCAAATGGGACTGTTTGCAAGAGGATCGTATGAACTTAAAACAGCGTATCTCAGCATTTAAAGTCGTAAAAGTGTCGAGGATATATTACTTGGTTGAGCCAAACATGCATCTGTATATTGCTGTGCGTTTGCATAAAATTGAATAATGATACGCACAGGAACTAAAACTAACCATGTAAACTTGTATCTGAAAATTTTCTGTAACAATTTTTCGCTGATATCATTTTACGAAAATGGAAGTGGAGCAGAAAAATTTAAAGCCTTGTAATCAAAGCTCTTGAAGCGCCGTGGCACGCTGCGGCGCGGCAGGCGAAATCGACCAGCGCGGCACGCGCATTGGCGCCTTCAAACCTAACAGAGATACTTCACGCATTGCGCAATGCGTGAAGTATCCCTGTTAGGTTTGTAGGCGCCGATGCCCGTTTTGTGCAGGCGCGGCGCAACACGTCGCACAGTGGATTGAGACAGTTAGAGAGGCCGGACATGAAATTGTTGACTAAAATTGCAAATTTTTATGTTTACTCCGTCACATTTTAAAATTCAAGGGGGGTTTGTAGCAGAAAATTGCACGGGAAAACCAATTGAGCTACTTCCAGAGCCTCAAGTGTTGTATAAACGAAGTTAAGAGCTTTAAAATTTTGCAAATTTTTTCCGACCTCTCCTATTAACTCGATCCATTGTGTGTCACTATACCCTCTCGCAGAGCCCTCCTTCATTCCTTCCCCAGAGAAACCCAACCACGGATCTTTTTTGGCAGTTGTCCCTCCCTCATATTAACATGACCAAACTGGACTAGCTGTTTGAAAATAAAGTCGAAAATGATTTCATTTTCAACGTCCATTATTTAATACAACCTATTATTACGGACGCTCTAGATGTTCCTCCTGACCTTCAGAAATCCACCCTCGTTGCTCTCAGCATATCCTATGTGCTCGTTTCTCTGCATCTTCTACATAAGGGGATATACATTTGCAGATCCAGCGAATTGGCAACATTGTTTTTCTCCATTTAAACCTATGGGAGTGTGTTGATTCTTTGAGGAGCCAGCTGCTCCGACAAGGATCGATTATTTAACATAGGTTTGAATGGAGGGAACCCGGTGTTGCCAAATTGCTGGATCCGCTTCTGGGGATAGAGTCATCCCTCTCACAAGACTTCAAGTGAATTCTAGGTCCCACCTAATTTTCACTGGGGGAAAAAAACACATCGGATCTAGAGTCCAGATTGTTAAAAACATCGACAAGAAAAAATACTCTTGATTCAATCGGATTTTTGCTTAATTCAAGAACCGAGCCTCTTAATTTGAGCGGATTTTCTTTCGATTTAAGCTTGAATCTGATTGAATCAAGAGTATTTTTTCTTGCCAATGTTTTCAAGAGTCTGGACTCTGGATCCAATGTGTTTTTTTCCCGTTATTACATAATGTTACTTTTGTGGTAACACTTCTTTCAGCGTCAATAACCACACAGCTTTTCTACCGAGACCGAAATGATTTTTACCGCAGAGGTAACATTGTAACTACGATTGGAATAATCTGAAAAAGCGGACATCCACTATGAGTTTGAGGAATGATGATGAGTATGAGTGACTCTCAATCCAGCCCCGCCTCACGGGGTTTCAGGCCGAGTCGCCAGCCTTGAGGTCCAATTAAATAGCCCCCGAAACTGCTTGTTAAAATCGGTAAAACCAAAATTAATGAATCACGACTTTTTGACGGTGAACTTTCCCCCAAGGCTCGGACGTCTATCAAGACCCCAAAAATCGGTTTCCCTCATTATGAAGTTCGTATTGATTTTTTGCCGGGAGAGTGGAGCCTTTTTTGAATTCAACGAGCACTCATTTTTATTTTTTTAATTAGGAAACTTTGTTTTCTTCCTCTCCTTTCGCTTTTTATTCCTAAGGGTTTTTGATTATGAGGGGTGTTTTCAGTGTGGTAGGAAGAACTTTAAAACTCCTCCATTGGCAAGCCATGCTTTACAAGCCGCCTTCCTTTCTGTTCAACGTGCTGAAGCACCTCAACTGTGAATTACACAAAGAAATCATTAAGACTCTTATTTCAATAACAACTTTCCCCGAGCATTGTTCTAAAGGAGAGGAGAACGAAGAGGTAAGCGTAGAAAATGAATTGATAAATAGAAAGGTGAAATTTTGAAGGTATTTTGTGAGGCAGCTGATGGAAAAAATTAAACAGAAAAAAAATGTCACCATCTAAAGTAGTTCTCCTTGAAATTTATAGGAATTGTAAAGCAAATTATCACACCTTTTCCAACTTGAATTATTGAAAAATTCCGACTATTTCATAATCCAATGCTTTCAAATGAAGTATAAACTTGAAAGAAAGATAGAGGGGGGGATGGGAGAGAACGTGAAACAAAACCAGAGTCATACGAGTAATTCAATATTTTCAGTTACCTTCAATCTCTGTAAGCCACTGGCCAGGCGTGAATGATTGATTTTCGATATATCCCATTCGAAGTTATGGTGAAAGTCGATTATTGTATGTATTATCGGATTAAGAATCGTTTATCGATCTTTTTCCATCGGTTCAAATGGCAGATCAATCGATAAATCGCAAAGCACGCCACGTCTCTGCTAAGCGCTGAACATAATGAGAATGCTTCAAAGTCAACCGTGTAGAGTGTGTTAGACCGATAGACATAGCTTGTAACATCCTTTGACACAAATTCTATCTTCTACAGGGAGGAATGAAAAGGTTTGGACTGATATTAATCTAATGCAAGTGTAGCTTCCAAACGAGATTAGCACACTATACCGTGATAAGTCGGCGAGGCAAATATACTTACCCAGGAATAACTTGCAAGACTGCATCAAAAATAGTTACATTTAAGGATAAATGGAAAGATAAAACAAGCTATTTCAGCTCATGTGGCATATGAGTTGCCACGAGCTTCGTTTTGCTGAAGTAAGTATATTATGAAGCCTTTTGGCAGAGCATTAAAGGAAACCACACTAACTGATACCCATCAGCGTTCTCATTCTGGACTCAGATACGTGCCAAAGATCAAACAGTAAAATAAATAGCTGGCGGATGCGCTCACGAGATCCGATATTTGGTCTACATTTTCCAATGGGGAACTACAACTTTGACTCATTTTACAAACGACGTCCTTCTAGTTTCTTTAAACAGATAGGTGTTTTTACAGACGGGTCAGAAATTTTCGAAATTTCAGAAATCGTTCGAAAAAATCTCGAGAGCAAAAACAACCTTTACAACAATAAGTATACATTTTGACATGAACAGAAAATGTTCGTCTAAGCTGCTCTTGTCATTAAGTTTTAATATGGAATGTTTCATTTTTCCATGCAGTACATCAAAATGAAATTTGACGGAACTGTTCATATCAATAATCTCTACAGGAAAAATCGTTACGATATGACGTCACAAAAAAAAATGCATATTGAGTTTGATTAACTTGAAAATCCGGCAAAACTCGCGTGGTCATAATAATTACATGCAGCATGATTCACTGTAACTGTAATGTATAATCTCTCTTTTTTATATTTGCAGGGGAAAATGGTGTCACCTCGAGTATTCAACTTAGTTGTGTTTTCTCTGAGTTGTGTCTTGGCGGACTCCAGCACAAAAATTGGTATGATTACTTCCTACTCATTTAATACTTGTAAATGTTATAGCCAAACCCTGTCATCTTGTCAAAATCGGTTTTGACCATCACCATACGGTGAGAAGAAATTGTTCTGGTCATGCATGGACCTCATCATCACATATACATTTAACGTCTTGTTTTGTTGGATCGAACCTATGTTTGTAAAACATCCGAAACTTGTGTTTGTGTTGTGAGAAAAGAATTTGTGAGCGTACGAGCATTTGATTAAGTGAAAACTAGAAAGACGGCTGAACATTGAACGTGCCAGAATAGATGGAGAATTTTCCGTTAGGAGAAGTGTGCTGAGGGCTGAGGGTTGAACTTTCCCGTTTCAACGCAAAAGGCAACAGTGGGGGGCGAGGACTGTAGCTAAAAGCTCTGTGAGCAGTGAATTTCTCACGGGGGTGCGCAAATGAATAATTGTATATAATTACGGGGAATCTTATCTATTGTGAATTCGTTTGCGTGCGCTGGGAGAGTTAATCATCGGGGTTTTCCTATTCATTTCATCGCCGACGCCGCGCCGCGCCGCCTCTGATAAAGACACACCAACACACTCGCACAGCCGGACTACAAAACCCAACAAACTGCAGCTTCGGCGAGAAATGAGAATTGCTCACAATCGATATCGATAAATAATTCGCTCGCAACTACTCGACTTAGGTACTCGCAATTACGACAGAGATTCTTTCATCGCAATCCGCCTCCACCCCTCCACCCCTCCCCCCTCCCCCCGCAGCCCGCCCCATGACCCGGGCGCCGGGCGCGATAAACTCTTTCCAATTTTCCACCCGTTCTCGCTTTCGGATTAGTGCCTCGAGATGGTTCTCCATTGAGCCAAAGCCCCGTTGTCGATTTTCGTCCTCTTCAAATAGCGGTTACTGGGTAAGGTAAGAATCAAAGCACCGCCATGCCGGTTTCATCATCAAAATTTTATCCGGAATTCGATGAACATGCTCAAAAACTCCAACAACAATTTGTAAACGAGCAGTTGGTGTTTAACCGCCAAATCCGACAAATTAATTTCATACGCGAAGTCCCAAGTCGGCTCAAATTGACTTGTATTTCATTATATTGATTTCGATAGTTTTTGAAGCACTATCAATGTGAGTTTTATATGATTTTGAAGGTAATAAGAAAGTATTTTTGCTCCGAAAATTTTCATCTTTTTGGTTTTATTCTGGCGCTTTCTCACCTACCTCCTCATCCACCATGTCTGACTCCTGCAGAAGGTATAGTTGGGTCAATTCGACCTAGCGTACAATTGAAGGCACGCGAGGTATGAACTTGTGCAACTCCGCTCTATGCTGCTAATGATGTGTCGCTCATTATCAGAATTGGGAGAAAAGTTAAGAAAACTAGGCAAAAATACGCCTCTCCTCTTTGTCTGTGTTGTTCATGTCTACCTCGAAGTAGCATCACAAATAAGACAAACAGAACCAATACAACATAGAATCACGCAAAGGAACGGACGCGCGTTGACAACGGCGCAGAGATACAACTATTCGTACTTGATGGATGTCCGTGTTGCGTCTGCAAAATTGAAGGCGCGCTGGCGCGAGGCGTGAGCTCGCAATTCTCCGCTAGAGTCCCTTTATACCCAGAGTTAAGACAACTCGATTATCAGCTGACTGGCAGCCGGCCTTGGCTGGCCATGGAAGCCGAAATGAGTGCACCCAAACGAACGATATTGAGGGATAAGGATCAGGAATCCTGCGATGTCTGTCACACAAAAACAACAACATCAACAAATTGATCAATTAAAAAGAAAATGAGATT